>JAJUPC010000436.1:0-299505 GCA_023614405.1 Avena insularis
TTTTAAAATTAATAGTAAAGATATATACACATCATTGCTGCTGGTACAGGGCACATTCCTAGAAGGGTAGCACCTCTGTGCCTAGCAGATTCATATCTGTTTGAGTACAAGTTCAAGCAAACCCTCTTCAACAAAGATAATCATCTTCCTAAATGAATTAGGAATCATAAATAAACACTTTATTATAGAAAGGAAAGTAAAGATCAATACTATCTATCACTAGACTACACTATTCAAAAACAATTAAATTTAATCACTTCCCTACAAGCATATAAGAATCATATCTTTATAACACATCTTCTTGTAAATCACAGAGCAGAGACTAGCACTAGATTTACATAGTAACATGATTAAATCTTGAGACTGAACACATCAGTGCTTCACAAGCAAGCCAATAACCAAACATCAGTACATAGAGCATCTCAACTCAACTTCATAGGAACAAATCCACAACCACATAGCTTGGGCATCCACATTAAACTAAGCACGCTATTACAGAAAGTTATATGATATAGAATAGGGTCACAAACGCATGCTCAGTAGAGTGTTCTCTGATAAGAGAACAGAGTAACAAACATGGTCAACAGAGATTGCCATTTCACTAATAGTAGACCAACATCAAGGATTTGCATAGACAAGATTAACCATGGAGCCCAACTAAACATCACTACAGGGGGGTGAACCTTAGAAATTGGGGATGAACCCTAGAAATTACGGATGAACCCTAAATTGGGAATTCGTTGCAGTAGTCACATGGAACAGATCAGAGGGAAGAGAGAGCATAGAAAGAGAAGTAGAAGAAGAGGAATCAGAGGCCAGAGTCGAGGCAACACACGGCAGGACGAGGAGCACCCCAGAGGGGCACTGCAACCCACGCCGAGCCGCAACCACGACGGCCACAGGATAGGGCGATGGGAATGTTGGTTTGCGGTACCAAACTTCCCAGGCGAGCGCATCCCGGTACCCGAGTTGTCATCAATCTCGCGGAGGGGCCGTAGTAGAATCACCAATTGTCCATAAGGGCCAAATGGGGTGAATACAAATCTAACAGCCAAACGGTCGTTTTAACCAGATGAAAAACGGTTGAACTCAAATACCGCCATTAGGTCAACTCTTCTTGGCCCGCCCTGTCAGTATTCCCTGTTATCTTTTGCGGTCATGGACTAGTTTACCCCTGCGTGGACGAGATCCCTGAGTGGATCAGATCTATTTCTTTGCTCTGCTCTGCTCTTCTCCCCTACTCCCCTCCCCATAACCTTTGCTCAGCTTTGGCTACTCGTCTCAGATCGAAGCTCGCACTTGCTCTAATTTGTGTCCCCGCCATGTCTGGTCAACCTCCCATGCCTCTAATCGAAGCTCGCAGCCTTCGCCGTCGCATCGTCCGCTGTATCGGAGCTTCGCGTCCCCGGACTAATATCTCGCCTCTGGCTAGTCCTTCTCGCATGGCGGAGCACGTCCCATCGGGCGATCCTGGCCGACAACCTGCCTCGGGTAGTTGCGTGCTGCCACGCACCCCAGGCATGGTAGCCTTGGCACAGTAGTTCGACGACCACACTCTCATGGCCACCGTGCTGGGCTTCTGTCCCGCCGTGTCGCTGACAGAGTTGCTGTCGGATTTCAGGTCTCGTTTTGGGATCAGACGAAATGAGGTCAAGATTGAGGTATGCGCGCCGCCATTCAATTTTTTCGTCCGGTTCGAGCACAGCTCAGACACCGAGCGTTTTCTGCATTCTTCCCGTTCTTTCGAGTGCTGTAGGGAGAAAATGAGCTTCATGCGTTGGCATCGGGCCTGTGGGTGGGACGATCGCTTGGGGCAGCTTCGTTTCTTCTCCAAACTCGGCTTTGACGGCCTCCCATTGGATGCTTGGGAGTCAGAGGCCCTCAAGCAGGTCGTCAGTAGCCTTGGCAGCGAGCTGGTGGATATCGTGCCACCAAGCGACAAATGGGTCATTCGAGGTAAAGGCGTGGATGAAAGATCCTGACGCCGTTCCTAAGATGTACGAGGTGCAGATTCCAAGCAGGGCACGGCGACAGCTTTGCTGGAAGCACCCGGTCATCATCCACCTGGAGGAGGTTCTGGAATCGGTACATGGCATTCATGAAGGGTTTCGCAGCATAGTAAATCAAAATTTTCTACGGAAGCGAACAGAGGGAAAGCCAAGATCTAATCTAGGAGATGCAAACAATGAGAGGGATTGGATTAGATCTTCATACCCTTGAAGATTCGCCTGAGCGTTAAATCGAACGTGGGTGATGTAGTCGTACTCGCTTCTCCTCCTCGCGATCCGATCCGATCTAGCACCACAAGTGGCGGTGCCTCCGTGAGATGCACACGTGCGGCACCTCGACGTCTCCTCCTTCCTCGGACCAGCAAGTATGGTGGAGAGATAGATTGGATCTACAACACGACGGCGTGGTGTATATGGTGGAGAATTTCTGCAGGCTTCGCCTACAAACAAATGGGAGGGAGAGAGGAAGGGCAGCAGGCAACTGGGTTTGGAGGAAGGTGTAAGGTGTGTGAGAGGCGCACCATCCCTCTATTTATAGAGGGTGGTGCGGCCAGCCCTAGCCTCTCCTCCAAGCCTATCTTTAGTTTAAACAATTTAAACTCTCCCTTATCTAGAAATCCTATCTTATCTTATCTCTAGTTTAAACGATTTAAACTCTATAGGATCGGCTAGGCCCTATGGGGCCTTGTGCCCCTGGCCCAATGCGGCCAGGACACTCCCTCATAGGCCCATGCCCCCTCCCGGAAGGTGGGACCACGTTGGCCCCCTTCCGGAAGGTTCTAGAAGCTTCCTGCAATACCGATTAACCCGAACAACTCAACTCCAAAACTGCACCGCCTTATATCAATCTTATTCTCGACCATTCCGAACCTCGTGATATCCCGGATCCCATCCGAGACTCCGAACAAAAATTCATAAACCAAGTATCCAATCTATCCTAGCGTCAAGACACGTTAAGTGTGTGACCCTGCGGGTTCGAGAATATGCAGACATGATCTTCTATCAATAATCAACAGTGGGGTCTGGGCACCCATATTGATTCCCACACATTCATCGATGATCATATCGGATGAACCATGATGCCAGGATTCAATCAATCCCATATATATATTCCCTTCGTCTCGTGATATTTTACTTGCTCGAGATTCGATCGCCATACCTAGTTCAATCTCGTTCACAGCAAGTACTTTACTGCTCAGTAATCCGATATCACTTTGTGATTAACTCCTTAACCACATGCTTGCAAGCGTGTTGATATCGACACCGAGGGCCCAAGCATATCTCTCCGACTTGGGAGGGACAAATCCCATCTCGATACATACAACCCAACAGATACTTTCCGATCACCTGAGAGACACCTTTATGATCACCCTCTCATAGGATGACGTTTGATGACCTCAAAGCTTTCTTCTGATACCAGGGAGTTGCATTATCTCATGGTCTAAGGAATACAATATTTGACATAAGAAAAAGCTTCGCAAAGATGAACACGATGACACGATCTAATTGCTTCGCTTAGTTTGGGTCTGTCCACCATATCATTCTCCCAATGATATATATGATCTCATTATCATTTGACAACCCATGTCTATGGTTAGGAAACCTTAACCATCATTGATCAATGAGCTAGTCCATAGAGGCGTACTAGGGACACGATGTTGTTCACAAACCACACAAGTATCAATGTTTCCGCTTAATACAATTCTAGCATGGAATATAAACTTTATCATGAACTAGAATTATAATAATAACATCTTTATTATTGCCTCTAGGGCATAATTCCAACAGTCTCCCACTTGCACTAGAGTCAATAATCTAGTTTATATTTGGCAACAATCTCACACCCATGGCACTGAGGTGCTGATCATGTTTTACACGTGGAAGAGGTTTAGTCAATGGATCTGCGACATTCAGATCTGTATGTACTTTGCTGATCTTCAGATCTCCATCTGCTATATAATCTCGGATTATATGAAACTTGCGGTTGATATGCTTGGTCTTTGGATGATATCTTGGTTCCTTAGCGAGTGCTATGGCGCCAGTGTTGTCACACAATATCTCCAGTGGGTCCAATGCACTTGAACCACGCCAAGCTCAAGGATGAAGTTTCGATCCAAACTCCTTCACTTGACGCTCGCAGCAGCCATGTATTCCTCTTTCATCAGAGATCCCGCGACCACACTTTGCTTGCAGCTTCTCCACCACTCCTCCATTCAAAATATACACGATCCTTCGAGATTTAGAATCATCCTTGTCGGTGTCGAAACTAGCATCGACGTAACCTTTTACGACGAGCTGTTCATCACCCCCATAGAATAAGAACATTTCTTTAGTCCTATTTAGGTACCTTAGGATGTTCTTCACGGCTGTCCAAAGGTTCCACTCGGATCACTTTGATATCTCGCCACAAACTAAGAGCATTGGACACATCCGGTCTAGTACACAAGATGGCATACATGATGGAACCTATGGCCGAGGCATAAGGCACTTTGCTCATAGCTTCCCTATCATTTCATCAGAATGGACACCGAGCCTTGCTCAATATCTTACCGACAACATAGGCATCGAACCTTTCAATGCCTTATCCATTCTGAACCTTTTCAGAACTTTGTCTAGGTATGTACTGCTTAAAGCTATCGTGCATCTTTGTCTATCTCTATAGATTTTGATGCCCAATATATAAGCAGCTTCACCTAGGTCTTTCATTGAAAAACACTTGTTCAAATAACTCTTCACATCGTTAAGCATGTTGATGTCATTTCCAATAATCAATATGTCATCCACATATAGTACCGTAAACGCCACCGAGCTCCCACTCACTTTCTTGTAGATGCAAGCTCAGAGCAATTTGGAACAAATCCAAAGCTCTTGATCACTTGATCAAACGAAGGTTCCAACTCCGAGATGCTTGCTTCATCCATAAATGGAACGCTGAAGTTTGCATACTTTATCGGCATCCTTAGGATCGACAAACCTTCGGGTTGCATCATATACAACTCTTCATCAATGTTGCCATTGAGGAAAGCCTTGACATCCATTTGCCATATTTCATAATCATGAAACGCAGCAATTGCTAATAAAATCCGAATGGACTTAAACATCGCCACGGAGAGAAAGTCTCATCGTAGTCAACACCTTGAACTTGTCGAAAACCTTTCGCAACAAGCCGCTCTTTATAGAGTAACATTACTATCCGCTCCGCTTTTCTTCTTGAAGATCCATTTGCACTCAACGGCCTTTCGTCGCTAGGAGGGTCCACCAAAGTCCATACTTGGTTTTCGCCATGGATCCCAATTCGGATTTCATGGCTTCTAGCCATTTCTCGAGTCCGGGCTCATCATCGCTTCCTCATAGTTCGAGGTTCGCTGTCTTCTACTAACAAGACAACAAGACAGGTGCCGTACCACTCAGAGGGGCACGCGACCTTGTCGACCTGCGACGCTCAAGAGCAGATCGCCTCAAGCTTCATGATCCTTGTCATTAGCTTCCTCTATTGTTGGTGCAAAGTGACCGAACAATTTCAGGTGCTGCGCTACTCTCCAATTCAAGAGAAGGTTCAATAACCTCGTCTAGCTCTACTTTCCTCCCACTCACTTCTTTCGAGAGAAACTCCTTCTCAAGAAAGGAACCGTTTCATAAACACTTTGCCTTCGGTTCTCGTGATAGAAGGTATACCCAATAGTTTCCTTAGGGTATCCTATGAAGACACATTCGCTTTGGGTTCGAGCTTGTCCAAGCATCAACTTCTTGACGTAAGCTTCAGATCCCCAAACTTTAAGAAACGACAACTTAGGTTTAGCACCAAACCACAGTTCATACGGTGTCGCCTCAACGGATTTAGATGGAGCCCTATTTAGAGTGAATGCAGCGTTTCTAATGCATAACCCCAAAATGATAACGGCAAATCAAGAAGAGACATCATTGATCGGACCATATCTAATAGGGTTCGATTCGGCTCGAGACACACCATTGCGCTATGGTGTTCCGTGGCGTGAGTTGTGAAACGATTCCACTTGCTTTGAGATGCGTGAGAAAATCATAACTCAAATATTCGCCCACGATCGGATCGTAGAAACTTAATCTTTTGTTACGATGGTTCTCCACTTCATTCTGAAATTCCTTGAACTTTTCAAATGTTTCAGATTTATGTTTCATTAAATAGATATACCCATATCTACTTAAGTCATCGGTAAAAGTGAGAAAATAGCGATATCCACCACGCCATTGAAACACTCATCGGTCCGCATACATCGGTATGTATGATTTCCAACAAGTCCGTTTCGCTCCATCATACCGGAGAACGGGTTTTGATCATCTTGCCCATGAGGCATGGTTCGCATGTGTCAAATGATTCAAAATCAAGAGACTCCAAAAGTCCATCGAATGGAGTTTCTTCATGCTTTACACCAATATGACCCATTTACGATTGCCACAAATAAGTAGTATTATCACTATCTACTTTGCATCTCTTAGCCTCAATGTTATGGATGTGTGTTTCATCCCTTCGAGATTTAGAAGAAATAAACCATTCACAAGAGGTGCATGACCATAAAAGATGTTACTCATATAAATAGAACAACCATTATTCTCCGATTTAAATGAATAACCGTCTTGCAATAAACACGATCCAGAAATAATGTTCATGCTCAACACAGCACATAATAACATTTATTAAGGTTTAAAACTAATCCCAAGGTAAAACTAAGGAGAGCGTGTCGACGGCCATCACATCAACTCTTGATCCGCTGCAACGCGCATCGTCACCTCATCCCTCGCAAGTCGCCGCCTCATTCCGTAGCTCCTGCTTCGAAAGTTACAAATATTAGCAATCAACCGTATCAAATACCCGTGCACTACAATGAGGGCTAGTAAGGAAAACATCAATAACATGTATATCAAATATACCTTTGATGGTGCCAGCCTTCTTGTCCGCTAAGTACTTGGACAGATATGCTCTAGTGACCCTTGTCCTTGCAATAGAAGCACTCAAAGGTCCGGCTTAGGACCAGACTTGAGCTTCTTCTCAGCAGGGGCAACGCGCTTGCCGCGCCTTTCTTGAAGGGCTTCTTTGCACCTTTACCTTTCTTAAAGGAGGGCTTGTTGACCATCAACACATGATTATCTTTCTTGATGTCCACCTCCGCAGCCTTCACCTTTGCGAAGAGCTCGGTGATCGTATCAAGGAACCAATCTGATTATGAGTCACTACAAAACTTTTGTAGGGAGGAGTGATTGCAGAACCTGTCAATCTTGAGCTCCTCCGAATCTTGCGCCAGCTTGCTCAAGGCGTTGAGTGTAGCGACATCTTAATGGCGTGCTCACTAACGGAACTCCCTTCCTCCATCTTGCGATTAAAGAACTTCTCGAGATCTCATATCTCTCGAGCGGGCCCGAGTCCAAACATGGTTTTCAACTCTTCGAGAATCTCAAAGGGCCCGGATAGTTTTCAAAACGATTTTGAAGTTCGGTTCCATAGCAAACAACATGGTGCTCTTAATCACACCATAATCATCTTTCTTGCCGATGAACAGCTTTCTCATCACCGCATTGCAGCAGGGGGTTACCTAACGCTTTCTCAAGGACATAGTCCTTTGTCCGCCAGATGTAATGATTCTTAGATTGCGGAACCAGTTGGTGAAGTTAGACCCATTGTTTCTAAGCTTTTCTTTCTCAGCAAAATGTTGAAGTTGAAGTTGGACTTGGCCATGTGATCTACAGATTTGCAAGTACAATTTAGACTATGTTCATGATAAATAGTTCAACTTAATCAAATTACTAGATGAACTCCCACTAAATTCAACATCCCTCAAGTTGTTTAGTGAACACGATCCAAATTCACCACACCTAATCCGATCATCACGAGAAGAGATGTGGTTTCAATGGTGGACAACGGCGTCGATCATATCATTCATATGACTCATGCTTAACCTTTCGGTTCTTGTGTTCCGAGGCCATGTTTGTACATGCTAGGCTCGTCAAGTTAGACCCAAGTATTTCCGCTGCAGTAAATCGGCTTGCACCTGTTGTATGTGAGCGAGAGTCTATAGCACCCGATCATCACGTGATGCTTGGACACGATTTAACTTTCGAACGTGCATACTTGGGGAGAACACAGTTTTTATCTTGATCTTTATGAGGAATCATCTTATAATGCTACCGTCATGATCTAAGCATAATAAGATACATAAAAGGATAAACATCACATGCATATAACTTTATGTGACATGGTATAGCCAATCTTCAAGAATGATCTCCATCTTGTGCATTCCGCATGATCTCCATCACTCCACCATGATTGCCTCCACCACGAATAGCAACTACAACTATTGCTAACTACTTAGCGATAAAGTAAAGCTATTACATGGCGATAAGAAGTTGACTCAGGTCATACACAATTATAAAGACAACCATATGGCTCCCGCCGTTGTGTACTCATCGACATGCAAGTCGTGAAACATTACAAAACATGATCATCGTGACACAATATACACATCACATCTTGGGCCATACCATATCACAGAACACTCGCAAAACAAGTTAGACGCCTCTACTTTGTTGTTGCATGTTTTACGTGGCTCATGGGAGTAGATGCTAAGAACGATTCTTACCTACGGAAAGCCACAACGGTGATATTATGGTTGCCAAACTCCGGTGTTAATCCCATGACAACTATAGTGAGAGAAACTGACATCCACCAGCCGCATGTGTGGTACAAGCCACACGTCAAGTGCGGCCTCGCTAACGACGTCAAGAAGGTTGGCTGGACCTTCAATCTCACTATCCCGCCATAAGAAGAACACAAACAAGAGGCTTGCAACAGAAAACATCAACGCCGCAACAACCATGTTATGCTCTACCGTGAATCACATCTACGCATAGATCTAGCTCTGATACCACTGAAGGGTTTCGCAGCATAGTAAATCAAAATTTTCTACGGAAGCGAACAGAGGGAAAGCCAAGATCTAATCTAGGAGATGCAAACAACGAGAGGGATTGGATTAGATCTTCATACCCTTGAAGATTCAAGCGAACGTTCGTCGGAACGTGGGTGATGTAGTCGTACTCGCTTCTCCTCCTCGCGATCCGATCCGATCTAGCACCACAAGTGGCGGTGCCTCGTGAGATGCACACGTACGGCACCTCGACGTCTCCTCCTTCCTCGGACCAGAAAGTATGGTGGAGAGATAGATTGGATCTACAACACGACGGCGTGGTGTATATGGTGGAGAATTTCTGCCGCAGGGCTTCGCCTACAAACAGTCGGGAGGGAGAGAGGAAGGGCAGCAGGGCAACTGGGTTTGGAGGAAGGTGTAAGGGTGTGTGAGAGGGGGCGCACCAGCCCTAGCCTCTCCTCCAAGCCTATCTCTAGTTTAAACAATTTAAACTCTCCCTTATCTAGAAATCCTATCTTATCTTATCTCTAGTTTAAACGATTTAAACTCTATAGGATCGGCTGGGCCCTATGGGGCCTTGTGCCCCTGGCCCAATGCGGCCAGGACACTCCCTCATAGGCCCATGCCCCCTCCCAAGGTGGGACCACGTTGGCCCCCTTCCGGAAGGTTCTAGAAGCTTCCGGTACAATACCGATTAACCCGGAACAACTCCGAACTCCAAAAACTGCACTGCCTTATATGAATATTATTCTCCGGACCATTCCAGAACCTCTCGTGATATCCCGGATCCCATCCGAGACTCCGAACAAAAATTCATAAACCAAGTATCCAATCTATCCTAGCGTCGAGACACGTTAAGTGTGTGACCCTGCGGGTTCGAGAATATGCAGACATGATCTTCTATCAATAATCAACAGTGGGGTCTGGGCACCCATATTGATTCCCACACATTCATCGATGATCATATCGGATGAACCATGATGCCAGGATTCAATCAATCCCATATATATATTCCCTTCGTCTCGCGATATTTTACTTGCTCGAGATTCGATCGTCGGTATCGTCATACCTAGTTCAATCTCGCTCACGTTAGTACTTTACTGCTAATCTGATATCACTTTGTGATTAACTCCTTAACCACATGCTTGCAAGCGGTGTTGATATCGATTACCGAGTGGGCCCGAAGCATATCTCTCCGACTTGGGAGGGACAAATCCCATCTCGATACATACAACCACAATAGATACTTTCCGATCACCTGAGAGACACCTTTATGATCACCCTCTCATAGGATGACGTTTGATGACCTCAAAGCTTTCTTCCGATACCAGGGAGTTGCATTATCTCATGGTCTAAGGAATACAATATTTGACATAAGAAAAAGCTTCGCAAAGATGAACACGATGACACGATCTAATTGCTTCGCTTAGTTTGGGTCTGTCCACCATATCATTCTCCCAATGATATGATCTCATTATCAATTGACAACCCATGTCTATGGTTAGGAAACCTTAACCATCATTGATCAATGAGCTAGTCCATAGAGGCGTACTAGGGACATGGTGTTGTTCACAAACCACACAAGTATCAATGTTTCCGCTTAATACAATTCTAGCATGGAATATAAACTTTATCATGAACAAGAATTATAATAATAACATCTTTATTATTGCCTCTAGGGTATAATTCCAACAATTCAGGGCCCCGAAGAGGCTACCAGAAAGCATCCTCGTCGCCTGCAGTGTTGGCCTGGAAGGATCGATGGCATAGGACCACCACCGTTTCGCGACGGCACACACCGTTTCAGTGGGGGAACTGGGTTTGGACAAGCTGGTGGTTCTGATTTCCATCGAGTGAAGACAGAGCTCTAGTGAATTGCCGTGGTATGTGTGGCTAATGAATTTGTAGTATGGAGAGCATAGCAGGAAGTTAGCATCGGCTAAAAATGTGTAATAGTTTGAATCGATGTAGTACGTTGATATGTTGCAAATGTATCTATAATTTTTGATGTTCCATGCTTGTTTTATATCTACTTTCTTATGTTTTCTTCATACTTTGAGATACTTTTATACACTTTCTGGGACTAACCTATTAACAAGATGCCACAGTGCCAGTTGCCTATTTTCTTCTGTTTTTGGTTCTAGAAAAGGCAGAAAATCAATATTCTCAGAATTGGACCGGACAAAAGGCAAAGTTGATATTTTACCAGAAGAAACATGGAGTTCGAAGGAGAGACAAAGGGGCACCACAGGGCAGCCACACCCCCCTTGGCACGGGTAGCCCTAGGCCGCGCCAGGGCACGGTGTGCCCCCCCTAGCCGGCCACCGACCTCACCCCTTCGCCTATAAGAAGCCCCCAGGACGAAAACCCTAAATCAAAAAGCCTCCAGCCACGAAAAGTTCCGCAGCACCGCCTCCATCGAAGGGGAGATTCGGGGGACAGAAAGTCTCTCTTTCGGCACCCTGCCGGGACGGGGAAGTGACCCCGGAGCCATCTCCATCAATATCCACCACCATCTCCATCACCGTTGTTGATTCTCATGATGATGAGGGAGTAGTTCTTCCTCGAGGCTAAGGGTTCTACCGGTAGCTATGTGTTCATCTCTCTCTCTAAGCATGATAATATTTTGATCATGAGCTTTGTAATCAAGTAGATCTACTTAGCTACTCAAGTGATTTAATAGATCTCTGCTCTCCCCATGTGTGTGAAAGTGACAGCATGCACACCATGGTGGCACTTAGGCTAGAGATTACAATTACTTGTTATGAGTTATATTTGGAGTTGGATGTTTTTATGAAATTGTGGTGTTTGTTGGAACCATCTAGAGCTCAAGGTGACAGTGTGGGGTTATCTAGATGGGGGGAGCGGACTTTGAGGTGTGCTGTTATAGCCCTACCATGGATTAGAGTGTCCAACCGAAGAGTAGTTCAAAGTAGTATCATGAAGAGAAGATATTTATATGAGAGTGTTCACTAGCGAAAGTATGATCCCTACGCCTTGTTTCTAAACATTGAAACACCGTTTGCAACTTGATTTATTACATGTTTGCTTGCTTCCATCCTTTTTCCTTTAGTCTTTTCCTCCCGTCAAGATATTTTCTGGCACCGTTGTCTTATATCCATACCACTTGTATTTCACTATCTCTTCACCGAACTAGTGCACCTATACACCTTACAAGTGTATTGGGTGTGTTGGGGACACAAGAGACTTCTTGTATCTTGATTGTAGGGTTGCTTGAGAGGGATACCTTTGACCACTTCCTCCCTGAGTTCGATAAACCTTGGGTAATCCACTTAAGGGAAACTTGTCATTGTTCTACAAACCTCTCGCACTTGGAGGCCCAACAACTATCTACAAGAATAGAAGTGCGTAGACATCAAGCTATTTTCAAGCGCCGCTGTCGGGAGGTAAGGTAAAAGGTACTCACATCCTCCGGTGTGAGTGCTCGAAGTTATTTCCTTTAGATTCTGCAATTTTGTCGTTTTGTTTCTTGTTTTCATTAGTTAGGCTTAATGGAAAACAACAACAAAATTAGAGAGCTTTATAGTATTATCTTGAGTTGCGACATGAAGTGTTTGAAGAGAAAATTAAAAAACCTATGGAACTTTATTTGCATGCTAATAGCAATGTTGTTAGTATGAATTCTTTGGACACTATAATTGCTAATGCTATGGAAAAGTCTAAGCTTGGGGAAGCTAGTTTTTATGAAAATGATCTTTTTAGTTCCCCGGTTTTGGAAGATAACTATTCTATTGCTTATGATGATACCAAACCTCCAACATATGATGATTACAATGATGAATATGATATGTTCAGTCCACCTACTATTGAGGAGAAAGTTAATTATGATTACAATATGCCTCCTATATTTGATGATTATGGTGATGATAATAATAATGATAGCTATTTTGTTGAATTTGCTCCCACTACAATTAATAAGAATGACTATTCTTATATGGAGAGTAATAATTATTTTATGAATGTGGCTCATGATAAGAATGGTTTATGTGATAGTTATATTGTTAATTTTATTCATGTTGCTACTGAAAGTTATTATGAGAGAGGGAAACATGGTCTTATGTATCTCAACATTATTAAGTTTCCCCTCTTTATGTTGAAAGTCTTGAAGTTGCACTTGTTTTGCTTTAGTATGCTTGTTGCTTTGTGTTTTCATGATGTGTTTCTTTACAAGATTCCTATGCATAGGAAGTGGGTTAGACTTAAATGTTCTTTGAATTTGCTTCTTGATGCTCTCTTTTACTTCAATTCATATTTCTTATGTGAGCATCTTCTCAAACTATCAAGCCTAACTTAAAGGCGTTAAAGAAAAGTACTTATTGGCAGATAACCCAAAAGTTTTAGTTGAGTCTTGGAAGTTATTACCTCTGTAATAACCTCTCCTTATCCTTTTTGTTTGATTTTTGTGCCAAGAATAACTTCTGATAAGAGAGAAATAATCCTTGGGAAAGTTGCTGTCCCAAAACTAATTTGTGTGCTTCACTTTAAACATTCGTGAAAAATCTCTGTATGTCGGATTGAGCTATAATTATCTGAATAAATCCCCCAGGTTGTTAGCTAATTTTGTTAGTTCAACACTTTTCAATTTGAGCGACAGAAGGTCTTAGAAAAAATCGGTTTTCACCTGCTGGTCTGTTTTGACAGATTTCTGCCATTATTTGCATTTGCCTCTTAATCTCTTTCTCTTTGAGTTCTCTTTGATCACTTGAGCTTTTATAAGAAATTTCTACATTAGCTTGTGTTTAATTGGAAGTTTTACTTGTGTTGAAACTGAACCAAAATACTTATTATCTTGAGTGCACTAATGTTGCTAATGAAGATTGTGTGAAGTTTTGTATGAAGGAAATTTTCAAGTGTAGGGAAAGAATTATGTAATGAGATGGAGAATGGACAAAAGCTCAAGCTTAGGGATGCCACCTCGTGTCACCCCAAAAAATATTCAAGAGGTACAAGCGTCAAAGCTTGGGGATGCCCAAGGCATCCCCTTCATCAATAAAAATCTCAGGTCTTTCTAGACACTTCGTTTTTATTGTTTCATGCATTGTTGTGTTGTTCTTGGAGCGTCTTTGTTTTCGGTTTTAGTTCTTGTTTGCTTAGTATGCTTGAATAAGTTGGTTGGATCCCATCACTTCTTTTGGAGAGAGACACACTCTGCTTTCATTGTTTAGAACACTCTAGTTTTCATTCTTATTGTTTTGTGAGTGTTCTCTTTTGCTAGCACTGTCTTTAGCCTTAGTTTTATTGTGCTTTCAGCTTAGAACTTTTTAGTTCTTCTTTGTGGATTTGTGAGACAAGCTCACTGATCTTTATTTATTATTATCTTTGTGAGTTGTTTCAAATAAAGTTGATTTGGATTGGAAAAGAGTAGGAAAGTTCATGCTTATAAGTGGTACAAAAGGAGCTTGTTTAGACTGTGACTTAGACTTTATCATGTCATGCTTGATATTGTTTTGGCTTTATGCTTAGTGATTTTTGCTGTAGCATGACATGTTATAAACAATTGAGATTGCTTAATGTGCCTTAAAAGAATCGTGCATTTTTTTAGCATATAAAAGCGTAATATTGTGGTATTCTCCTTTAATGCTTTATTTGGGTTGACTTGGTGCATGCTCATACCATGTTAAGACTATACCAAGTCACCTTAGCCTCTATGATCATTTAGTTTTTGACTTGTAAAATCACTTTGTGCTTTAATTAACGATGTTTTGTCGCTTTGCACGATTATGGCCATTATTGCTCTCTTAGTTGGTCGCTCCCAGTCTTTTGCTAGCCTCCATACCAAGTATGACTTCCACTCATGCATCCAACTCCAAATAAAACCAAGTTATTCAAAAGAGTCCACCATACCTACCTATTAACATTTGCTATTCCAAGTATATTCATGTTTTTATCTACCTTCCGGATTAAACTTGTTATGCGAAAATTAGTGATTAAAGCTCTCACGAACTTGATGGCACACTTTACTTTTCTTGCCCCTAATAAACTTGAACCATTGTGTCATCTATGTTGTATATGCTTGCACTTATATGTTGGGATTAGCAGAACCATGCTGTCATGGGAAACGCTTTCAACATTGCACTTGTACATTGTACCTAGTTGATATCATGCTCTTTTGTTTATGGATGTCGTCGGTGTAAAATGAAAGGGGAGCTTGTAAGTCCATGGAGTTATGTATGTGTGTTAGAGAAACGCCTGGGCGGCTGGTCTAATCCATGCCTAATCATGGTGGAAACCTGCAACGTAACCATATTGAGCAATCTATGAAGCATTCTTCTTATAAAAAAAGAGATAGAGATTGAGAAAAAAATAGATGAGAAAAGAGGAAAGAGAGAAAAAAGCACCATTTTCCCATGGTAAATAAGAAGATGCTGAGATGCTTATTATCTGCTTACCTTGCCATTTTGATATGGGGATTCTTCTGTATCATCGGGCAAGGGGTACCACGTTGGCGGTTCTCTATGATACACATATACTTACTATGACAAGAACTTACTGTAACTAAACTTGAGTAGCACGAGGAGCGACCCTCGTATTCAAGGGACATGAGATGGCCAACTTATGGTTTGTCAAGCATAAACTCCATAGTTTGTTCACTTTAACCTTAATCACTTCAAGATGCTTATGGTAGGGAAAATGAGAGCTGAAAGCTAATAAGTACCATAATTTTTGGAAGCTCTTTATGAAACTTGAATCCCCTGCTTCCTTCTATGAATGCCTTTCTTTTACTTTTATGTTGAGTCTCCATCTTCTAACTTTATGCATCGATTGAGAAAGCATAGTGGCCATTCTTAGTTTAATGTGCATTGTCCCAAGACTTGTTGATTGATGCATAGCTTTGATATTGCTTGTTCTTAAACTATTTATATCTAGTCACCCTTATGAACTTTGAAGGTATCCTATGCATCTATGTTTGCTACTCTATGAGGGACAAGCTGAATGCCACTATGATATGCTTTCTTTATGTGAAACAAACAAACGTCTTGCAAAGCATTGTTATTCATGAATCTTTTGTTTGTGCCTTTTCATGTTACAACATAGTTGCTATGTCTTATTGTTAGAACTTTATCTTTCATGCTATGTTGAAGTACTATGATCCTAGCTATCAATGTTTTACAAATACTTTGATCAAGTTTATGATGGTGCATGTCACCTCAAAAATTATTTTTCTTTTTATCACTTACCTACTCGAGGGCGAGCAAGAGTTAAGCTTGGGGATGTTGATACGTTGCAAACGTATCTATAATTTTTGATGTTCCATGCTTGTTTTATATCTACTTTCTTATGTTTTGTTCATACTTTGATATACTTTTATACACTTTCTGGGACTAACCTATTAACAAGATGCCACAGTGCCAGTTGCCTGTTTTCTTCTGTTTTTGGTTCTAGAAAAGGCAGAAAATCAATATTATCGGAATTGGACCGAACAAAAGGCAAAGTTGATATTTTACCAGAAGACACATGGAGTCCAAAGGAGAGACAAAGGGGGGCCATAGGGCGGCCACACTCCCCTTGGCGCGGGTAGCCCTAGGCCGCGCCAGGGCATGGTGTGGGCCCCCTGGCCGGCCACCGACCTCGCCATGTCGCCTATAAGAAGCCCCCGGGACGAAAACCCTAAATCAAAGAGCCTCCATCCATGAAAAGTTCCACAGCGCCGCCGCCGCCATCGAAGGGGAGATTAGGGGGACAGAAAGTCTCTATTCCGGCACCCTGTCAGGATGGGGAAGTGCCCCCGGAGCCATCTCCATCAATCTCCACCACCATCTCCATCGCCATTCTTGATTCCCATGATGATGAGGGAGTAGTTCTTCCTCGAGGCTAAGGGTTCTACCGGTAGCTATGTGTTCATCTCTCTTTCTATGCATGATCATATTGTGATCATGAGCTTTGTAATCAAGTAGGTCTACTTTGCTACTCAAGGGCTTTAATAGATCTCTGCTCTCCCCATGTGTGTGAAAGTGACAGCATGCACACCATGGTGGCACTTAGGCTAGAGATTACAATTACTTCTTATGAGTTATATTTGGAGTTGGATGTTTCTATGAAATTGTGGTGTTTGTTGGAACCATCTAGAGCTCAAGGTGACAGTGTGGGGTTATCTAGATGGGGAAAGTGGACTTTGAGGTGTGTTGTTATAGCCCTACCATGAATTAGAGTGTCCAACCAGAGAGTAGTTCAAAGTAGTATCATGAAGAGAAGATATTTATATGAGAGTGTTCACTAGCGAAAGTATGATCCCTAGGCCTTGTTTCTAACATTGAAACACCGTTTGCAACTTGATCTGTTACATGTTTGCTTGCTTCAATCTTTTTGCCTTTAGTCTTTTACTCCCGTCAAGCTATTTTCTGGCATCGTTGTCTTATATCCATACCACTTGTATTTGACTATCTCTTCGCCGAACTAGTGCACCTATACACCTGACAAGTGTATTGGGTGTGTTGGGGACACAAGAGACTTCTTGTATCTTGATTGCAGGGTTGCTTGAGAGGGATACCTTTGACCACTTTCTCCCTGAGTTCGATAAACCCTGGGTAATCCACTTAAGGGAAAGTTGCTGCTGTTGTACAAACCTCTGCACTTGGAGGCCCAACAACTATCTACACGAATAGAAGTGCGTAGACATCATACGTGTGGGTAATGATTTTGAAGTAGTATGTGTGTGTAATAGTTTGAATCGATGTAGTATGTGTGGGTAATGAATTTGATGTAGTGTGTGTGTAATAGTTTGAATCGATGTAGTTGAACACCGTGCTTTATAATTTCTATGAATAACAAAGGACAACCTCATAAAAAGAGGGTGGTCTGGCAATGAGCAATGTCAATTCTGTGGATGCCAGGAAAATATAGTCCATCTCCTCTTCAAGTACAAGGTAGCTAGCTATATTTGTAACACGTTGAACTGCAGGACCATTTTGCAGACAACACAAGACAAAGGAAAAATGGTTTACAGTGCAGACAACAGACGTAAAATCTGTAGTCTGGGATAAAAAAATGCCAGCTAACTGGATTTAACCACGACTAGTAATTGAAGGAAATAGATACTTGATAGTATTTGCTTACAACAGTAGTACTTCCATACAAAAGGATCTTATACCTGCACAAAAGTGGGCTAAACTTCCTACTAGTTTATAGAACAATTCGTCAGCATTTTATCTACAAAAGCCATTCTTCAGTCTGAACTTAACTATTCTACACTGAAGAAACTACAGATCTCCACCAGAAATGTTGGCTGGCCAATTGCCTTGAGAGGACGTAAGTTCTTTGATCATTTAACCCCAAACTGATCTATTGCCTTCCTGCCAAACTACAAGAAATCTGCATCGTTCATGCACGACCGATTTGTGTGCGCTAGTCCCGGTTCAGTTGGACCATCCGTGCCACCACAACGATTTCTTCGAAACTGAAATTCAGCATCTTCTTGGGATCGTAGGTCCGTGTGAACTGGAACCTGAATTCTGATGCTGAGCTGATGCCCGCCGCCGGCTCCAGCTATCGAACAATCCAACATGCTGAGTGTAGACGCTTGGTCGCCGCCGCGGTACGGCCTCCGACGGTGCGTTGGATGGAGCGTCTTTTCCATAGACAGCGTGTTCCCAGCCTCCCACACTGCGGTAAGGTAGCCCGCGCCGAAGCGTGGACGCGAGAGTTCCTACACCTTGGCGCTGCCCTGTTCGAGGGTGTGTACCCTCGGTGGCGTGCTCTCATGAATGATTTGATATGTACCTTGTTCCCACTGCCTAGAGGATGTCGTAATGCCATCTTGCGATTTCTCCACATCGCTCTCTTGGCCCTGCTTACCGCATCCGGCACCGACGACACCGGCACCGCCGCCGCGGCCGATTTGGCGCATTTGGCGAAATCATCCACCTGGCAGGGCAATGGGAGACCGACCTTGAAGTAGAGCTTCATGGCCTGCCTTAGAGGGGCTAAATACCCCAGGTTTGTCGGTTGTTGCGGCGGCGGCTGCTTAGGCGGGGCCATGTTACCCTAGGTGGTACGACACGGAGGAGCTATGCAAGGTGAACTGTAGTTTGTTGGAGAAGGGGAGTGATAGCCTAACAGTAGGTTTGGACTACGGGCACGCGTGAAAATAATCATCTCCCATTTCCTTAGAGGGTAATAATTCGACACTCGTTGCATTAACCACTCAATCTGTATTTCCCTTCTCAGCATAAGAGTGCGAAGGTATTAAAAAGATCGGTCGTGCCTATCCACCTCATCAGGCAATGTACCAGGATAGGTAGGAGACCAGGTTTCATTTTAGAAATGTTGACGACTGTGCCCTTATGTTTATACGATATTATTTCTATGCCACTATGTATCGTCGAATTGTAGCAACACCATCAGAAACAGGTGATGACGACGTGGTGTGTTTTCTTTTTTTAAGGGCATCAGAAACAGGGGATGACGACGTGGCATGTTTTCTGATTGGCGGTCCCGCCTTCTCCACCTTCGACGGCGTGCATCCCAGGTTTGAGGGCGGGTGCCGCCCACCAACACATTATTGTTGAATTTTCCATGTTTTGTTGCAACCAGCCCCGCTCCGCTCCGCACCTCTGCTCCTGCCACCACCACTCCATTCGGTCTGGCACCGCTCTCCTCCTCCCCTTGGGCCATCATCCTCCCGCCCTCCCCTCCCTACCATCCCCTCATGTCCCCTCCCCTCCCCTCCCTACCCTGTCTCCTTGCCGTCGTCCATCGCCTAAGCGCGTTTGGAAACAAAAACCGAGAGTCGGCTGTTGGTTAAGCGCCCAACAATGCTGGTGATCCTTATCCCACTCGGAGATGGATCATGCGAGGCTTGAGAACACGGAGTTGGGTCCTGGGCGACTGGAGAGCATAGAATCTCCTTCAAGTCTGGAGAACACAAAGGAGAACGAAACAGGGGAAGAGGAAGCGGGGTGCAGAGATTTAGAGGTATGGAGCCCGAAGAAGGTGTCGTGCGTCCACATTAAAGGGTAAGAACTATGATTCCTTTTCTGCATACCCCAATTAGCGTTTCTAGTCCCGTGGTGATGGCAAGGATATGTGTTGGTAACCGCAGGATGTCTGTACAGCTTGTCCTTGAGCATGATGCTTTGTCAAGCGAGCATGAAGACACTGAAATGTGTGGCGGTGCAGATGATGATGAGAAAGCATATCCAGACGTGGCTGCTGACCCTGATAGGATGGAGAGTAGGGAATATTTGGTTGATTCAAACTTTGAGACTGACTATGGGATTGATGAGGAAGAGGAATGTGAAGATGTGGAAATGGGATGCAAATACGACGACGAAGACGAGGACAAGCCAGTGATACACTTTGATAGGGACAATCCTACAATTGATGATGGGACTGTCTTTGAGAATGTGGAGAACTGCAGATATGCAGTTGCAACCTACGCAATCAGAGTTGGGTTCGAATTTATCATTGAAAAGAGCGACCAATAGAGATTTAGGGTGCATTGTAGGGAAAGTAATGTGTGTAAATGGAGATTACATGCATCTCCAATGCGGGGTGGACACCCATTTCAGGTTGCAATAGCTACATTTAGTTTCAGTCTTTCTCATATTTATTCTGCTGATAATTAGCTCTGAATTATTTGGATTCTTATCGAATGCAGATCAAAGTAAACACGAAGAAACACAACTGCCCTAATACTTCTTTAAGTGATAAAATTAGACCGGCGACTACCAAGTGGATTGTTGCTACTGTACTTGATTGGGTGAGGCTGGATCATAACATTTGACCCGTTGAACTCAGAGCAAAGATTAGCAAAAAAGTTTAACATTCTGATTCCTTACCACAAAGTCTTTGATGGGAAGGAGATGGCTCTAGACTTCATTCAAGGCAAGTGGAATGACAGTTTTCACATGTTGTATAGTTTCAAAGCTCAGGTAGAGAAAACATCACCTGGTAGTGTTGTTGACATCGATTACGAGGTTGTGAAAGGAAGAGAAAAGGTCTCGAGGGGGGTCTAGTACAAGCAGGCAGATAAGAAATTCTTCAGGAGATGTTTTGTCTACCTGAAGGCATGCTGGAAGGGGTTCCTAGACGGCTGCAAGCCATACTTGGCAATAGGCGCAACTTCTGTAACATGGAAGTTCAGGGGACATGTTGCTTCTGCTTGTGCTTTGGACGCACATAATTGGCTTCTACCCGTAGCTTATGCTGTTCTTAAGGGTGAATCAAATGAAAGCTGGACACGGTTCATGCAGAGACTATGTGCAGTAATTGGTCACCCTGAAGGCTTGGTGATACACACTGGTGCATGCACGGGTCTTGAGAATGATGTTGATGATGCGTTTCCTGGGGTTGAGCATAGGGAATGCATGAAGCATTCGCTACTAACTTCACGAAGAAGTTCAAAGGAATGATCTTTGAAGAGGACTTGTGGCGATCAGCATACACATACACCCCAAGCACGCATGCTACTTACTTGCAGAACATGTATGTAGTGCCAAAGATGAAAAAATACCTTGAAGAACATCACACCAAGCTATGGGCCAGAAGCAAGTTTGGTGAGTTAAGCAAGGTGGATTTTGTTTGCAATAATTTGGCAGAGAGTTTCAATGATAAGATTTCAGGCATGAAGACACTTGGAATTGTTATTTTGTTGGATGCAATAAGACAGTGCATAATGGTGAAGATAGATTTAAGGCAAAGAATTTGTGTAAGAAAATTTTTAGGCCATAAAATAGTTCCAAAGGTGGTTATGTTACTAAATGCAAGAACCAGGGCAACGAGAACGATAAAGATGAGGATGGTCAGAAGTTCCAGAACATTGGCTGAGGTTTATGCAGAATACAAGCATGGAAGTGAACAGAGGTACACTATAGACATTGGAAACAAGACTTGTTCATGCCGGCAGTGGCAGATTACTGGTCTGCCATGTCACCATGCAATGTACTTCATCTTAAAGCTTAGAGGTAGCAGAGCTGAAATAGAGAACTATGTCGACAACTATTTCTCCATGGACAAGTTTGCTGCAACTTATTCAGAAAACATATCACCTATGGCTGATGAAAATGATTGGGAGATTGTTGATCCAGGGTTCAAACTTTAACCACTAGTTCTTAGGAGGCCACCTAGGAGGCCTAGAAAGCTAAGGATCCAAGCCTCCAACGATAAAGGTTCAAGGCTGGGAGCTAGGAAAAGGAAATGCAAACGTTGTGGCGGATTCGTCCATATCAAGAGGTTGTGCAAAACCCCAGTTACACATGATCTTGTCCCTGTTCACACCCCGGTGGCAGAAAATGAGGCTTCTCAGCCAGAACTGGAGGAAGAGCAGCGCGAAGACGAAGAACTTGAGGAAGTGCAGCAGGTGGAGGAAAACGGTGATGAGCACTTGGAGGAAAACGTACATAAGCAGCCAATTTATGAAGAAGTGGAGGTGCCAGCAAGAAAAGGGTGTGAAAAGAAACAAAAGGGTAAGCGGAACAGGGAGGAAAGGGCAAATAATGGAGGCATATTAGAATATGAAGAAGTTGCAGGGGTGACTGAGGATGTTCTTGAGGATCTTTCAGCTAACTGCAGGAGAAATAATAAATCCCTGCCAATTTCATCTTTGTACGATTCTCCAGAGGAAAGGTAAGCTTAAAAATTGTTTTATTTGCCATTTTATCATTTTTTTATCCTCATCAACTATTGCTTAATCCATCGTGGGCTAGCAGACTAATAATAAGAGCAGAAAGATGCGGGCACAGTAACATCGTATGTTGAATTATATCATTGAAACTAAACTAGTCGTGTCGTCTTTATTTATATCTGGCGCGTGCAACGTGTCTATGATGGGGTCATGTGGACCAGATTACAATTTTTTAAATATTATTACATTAATTTTTTACCTGCGTATGGACGCAGCTACTAGTTCACATCTCTCTTGGATTCCCATCTCCTCTAGCGCACTCCAGAATTATGCTTGTGCCATCAAGTAGCAGAGTCAGTGTATTGTCCCATCAGATGTGAACGCAATGACTTTGTTTGTTTAGAATTTGACGACATTTGATTAGTTTGAAAGACAAAGAACTCTAAAACATGGCCAATATATGCCATCAAAAAGTATTCCTCAAAAAATATTATTACTCCCTCTGTCTAGAACTAAGTGACTTGAATTTGTGTAGATTCGTATGTATCTAGACATGTTTTGGGTATGGAAACATTTAAATATCTAAAAAAGCTAAGTTAGTTACATCTGGACAGGAGTAGTACACTATTACAACACATTCGACCCCTTCTCCTCTGGCGCACTCCAAATTATGGCCGTGCCATCAAGTGCTGGAAGCAGAGTCGGCGTATTGTCCCATCCGATATGCTAGGAACGCGCGAACTTTATTTTCAGGATCGGACGAGTTTCGACTAGTTTCAAAGACAAAGACAACTAAAACATGGCCAACATATATAGATTATGATGATAATCGACTATGACTCAAGTGACCCAGATCCAAAGAGGGAATTAAGATACTGTACATAGATTTAATTTATGCTTAAGTGGCCCTAATCAAATATGATGCTCCCGCTGTCTCCATCATCGACGACGTTGTCCGCGTGGCCGTCAGCGTCCTCCACGTCAGAATCGATGTCGATGTTCCCGGCAGCGTTCCTCCTCCTCATGGATTCTTCACAGTGCGCCACATGAATAACGGTGGAGGTCGTACGCCCAGGCACTGCTCAGAAGCGCTGCCTCCCTTCAGGGTTGCGCAGATCCGGGTGGATCTCTCGCTGCTGGGTTCCGCACAGCTCAATCAACGCAACCCGCTCCTTCTAGAACAGCTTTCGCCAGTACGCGCTCGTGCGCGAGTACCGTGCCATGGCCCTCTTCCGCTCCGGCAGCAGGCGACCGCGCTCCTCGATCTGCCTCGCCAACACATTGTCGCGCAAGAGCGGCGGGACAGGAACACCAGCGTAGCTGAGCTCGAAGCCGTCCGGAAGCCTCGCGAAAAGTGGCGTGAGTATGTCATAGTGGGTGAACATCTGAGCCTCGTGCAAGCTGAGATTGGGCCTCTCCCTCTCCATGGCGATGAAGGAACACGATCTGAGCTTCGGCCCCGAGGTTAAGGGAATAAGGGCAAGGATATGGGCCCGGTCGGGGTTGCCACTGCCAATCAGTTCGTAGAACAGACTTCTCGCAGATCGCCCTCACAAAGGACATCCTTATCGTCCACGCGCCCTGATCCAACGGTGCCTAACAATCGGGGATCGAGTCTTCTAGAAGCCCAGAGCGGTTGCTGGTTAGCTCTGCGTCCCGATTATTTGTGGCCAACGGATGTCGTTGAAAATAATACACATTTCAATGACAATGGTGGATCCATATGTGGTTTCTGAAAAGAACACACATGCAATGAACTCTGGTGGATCCATATGCAATGATATTGGTGGATCCATATGTGTTCTGTGAAAAGAAAACACATTTCAATGAGACGGATGGATCCATATGTGGTTTGTGAAAAGAACATACATCCAGTGACTATAGCTGTGGTTAATGAAAAGAACAGACATGCAATGAATCTATCTATGGTTAATGAAAAGAACACACATGAAATGACACTGGTGAATTCATATCTGGTTTGTGAAAAGAACACACATGCCATGAACTCTGGTGGATCCATATGCAATGACTCTGGTGGATCCGTATGTTGTCTGTGAAAAGAACAAACATTTCAATGACACTAGTGGATCCATATGTGGTTTGCGAAAAGAACACACATGCAATGAACTCTGTGGATCCTTATGTGGTCTGTGAAAAGAACACAACTGCAATGACACTGGTGGATCCATATGTGGTTTGTGAAAAGTACAAACATTTCAATGACTCTTGTGGATCCATATGTGGTCTGTGAAAAGAACACACATTAAATGACACTGGTCGATCCATATGTGGTCTGTGAAAAGAACACACATGCAATGACAATGGTGGATCCATATGTGGTTTGTGAAAAGAACACACATGCAATGACATTGGTGGTTCCATATGTGGTCTGTGAAAAGAACACACATGCAATGACTCTGGTGGATCCATATGTGGTCTGTGAAAAGAATAGACATGCAATGACACTGGTGGATCCATATGTGGTGTGTGAAATGAACACACATGCAATGACACTGGTGGTTCCATATGTGGTCTGTGAAAAGAACACACATGCAATGACACTGGTGGATCCATATGTGGTCTCTGAAAAGAACAAACATGCAATAACACTGGTGGATCCATATGTGGTCTGTGAAAAGAATACACATGCAATGACACTGGTGGATCCATATATGGTCTGTGAAATGAACACACATGCAATGAACTCGGGTGGATCCATATGTGGTATGTCAAAAGAACACACATTTCAATGACACTAGTGGATCCATATGGGGACTGTGAAAAGAACAAACATGCATTGACACTGGTGGTTCCATATGTGGTCTGTGAAAAGAACACACATGCAATGAACTCTGGTGGATCCATATGGGGTCTGTGAAAAGAACACACATGCAATGAAACTGGTGGATCCATATGTGGTCTGTGAAAAGAACACACATTTCAATGACACTGGTGCATCCATACATGGTCTGTGAAAAGAACACATATGCAATGAACTCTGGTGGATCCATATGTGGTCTGTGAAAAGAACAAACATTTCAATGACACTAGTGGATCCATATGTGGTCTGTGAAAAGAGCACACATTTCAATGACTCTAGTTGTGGTTAATGAAAAGAACACACATGCAATGAAAATGGTGGATCCATATGTGGTCTATGAAAAGAACACACATGCATTGAACTCTGGTTGATCCATATGTGGTATGTGAAAAGAACACACATGAAATGACTCTAGCTGTGGTTAATGAAAAGAACACACATCCAATGAAATCTGGTTGATCCATATGTGTTCTGTGAAAAGAACACACATGCAATGACACTGGTGGATCCATATGTGGTCTGTGAAAAGAACAAAAATGTCAATGACACTAGTGGATCCATATATGGTCTGTGAAAAGAACACACATGCAATGACACTGGTGGATCCATAAGTGGTCTGTGAAAAGAACACACATGCAATGACACTGGTGGATCCATATGTGGTCTATGAAAAGAACACACATACAATGAACTCTGGTGGCTCCATATGGGGTCTGTGAAAAGAACACATATGCAATGACACTAGTGGATCCATATGTGGTCTGTGAAAAGAACACACATGAAATGACACTGGTGGATCCATATGTGGTCTGTGAAAAGAACACACATGCAATGACAATGGTGGTTCCATACATGGTCTGTGAAAAGAACACACGTCCAATGACAATGGTGGTTCCAAATATGGTCTGTGAAAAGAACACACGTGCAATGACACTAGTGGATCCATATGTGGTATGTGAAAAGAACACACATGCAATGACATAGGTGGATCCATATATGGTCTGTGAAAAGAACACACATGCAATGAACTCTGGTGGATCCATATCTGGTCTGTGAAAAGAACACACATCCAATGACACTGGTTGATCCATATGTGGTCTGTGAAAAGAACACACATGCAATGACACTGGTGGTTCCATATGTGGTCTGTGAAAAGAAAACACATGCAATGACAATGGTAGATCCATATGGGGTCTATGAAAAGAACACACATGCAATGACACTGGTGGATCCAAATGTGGTCTGTGAAAATAACACACATGCAATCACACTGGTAGATCCATATGTGGTCTGTCAAAAGAACAAACATTTCAGTGACACTGGTGGATCCATATATGTTCTGTGAAAAGAACACACATGCAATGACACTGGTGGATCCAAATGTGGTCTATGAAAAGAACACACATGGAATGAACTCTGGTGGATCCATAAGGGGTCTATGAAAAGAACACACATGCAATGACACTGGTGGATCCATATGTGGTCTGTGAAAAGACCACACATTTCAATGACACTAGTGCATCCATACATGGTCTGTGAAAAGAACACATATGCAATGAACTCTGGTGTATCCATATGTGGTCTGTGAAAAAAACAAACATTTCAATGACACTAGTGGATCCATATGTGGTATGTGAAAAGAACACACATTTCAATGACTGTAGTTGTGGTTAATGAAAAGAACACACATGCAATGAAAATGGTTGATCCATATGTGGTCTGTTAAAAGAACACACATGAAATGACTCTAGTTGTGGTTAATGAAAAGAACACACATGCAACGAAATCTGGTTGATCCATACGTGTTATGTGAAAAGAACACACATGCAATGACACTAGTGGAACCATATGTGGTCTGTGAAAAGAACAAAAATTTCAATGACACTAGGGGATCCATATATGGTCTGTGAAAAGAACACACATGCAATGACACTGGTGGATCCATATGTGGTCTGTGAAAAGAACACACATGCAATGACACTGGTGGATCCATATGAAATTTGTGAAAAGAACACATATGCATTGACACTAGTGGATTCATATGTGGTATGTGAAAAGAACACACAAGAAATGACACTGGTGGATCCATATGTGGTCTGTGAAAAGAACACACGTGCAATGACAATGGTGGTTCCATACGTGGTCTGTGAAAAGAACACACATGCAATGACAATGGTGGTTCCAAATATGGTCTGTGAAAAGAACACACATGCAATGACACTGGTGGATCCATATGTGGTCTGTGAAAAGAACACACATGCAATGACACTGGTGGATTCTTATGTGGTCTGTGAAAAGAACACACATGCAATGAACTCTGGTGGATCCATATGTGGTTTGTGAAAAGAACACAGATTTCAATGACACTGGTGGATCCATATGGGGACTGTGAAAAGAACAAACATGCATTGACACTGGTGGTTCCATATGTGGTCAGTGAAAAGAACACACATGAAATGACTCTAGCTGTGGTTAATAAAAAGAACACACATGCAATGAACTCTAGTTGATCCATATGTGGTCTGTGAAAAGAACACACATGCAATGATATTGGTGGATCCATATGTGGTCTCTCAAAATAACACACATGCAATGACTCTGGTGGATCCATATGTGGTGTGTGAAAAGAACACACATGCAATGACACTGGTGGATCCATATGTGGTTTGTGAAAAGAACACACATGCAATGACACTAGCGGATCCATATGTGGTCTGTGAAAAGAACACACATGCAATGACAATGGTGGATCCATACGGGGTCTTTGAAAAGAACAGACATGCAATGACACTGGTGGATCCATATGTGGTTTGTGAAAAGAACACACATGCAATGACAATGGTGGATCCATATGTGGTCTATGAAAAGAACACACATGCAATGAACTCTTGTGGATCCATATGTGGTATGTGAAAAGAACACACATGCAATGACACTGGTGGATCCATATGTGGTCTGTGAAATGAACACACGTGCAATGAACTCTGGTAGATCCATATGTGGTCTATGCAAAGAACACACATGCAATGACACTGGTTGATCCATATGTGCTCTGTGAAAAGAACTCACATGCAATGACACTGGTGGTTCCATATGTGGTCTATGAAAATAACACACATGCAATGACAATGGTGGATCCATATGGGGTCTGTGACAAGAAAACACATGCAATGACACTAGTGGATCCATATGTGCTCAGTGGAAAGAACAAACATTTCAATGACAATTGTGGATCCATATATGGTGTGTGAAAAGAACACACATTCAATGAAACTCGTGGATCCAAATGTGGCCTGTGAAACACATAAGCAATGAACTCTAGTGGATCCATATGGGGATGTGAAAATAACACACATGTTATGACACTGGTGAATCCATATGTGGTCTGTGAAAAGAACACATATTTCAATGACACTAGTGGATCCATACATGGTCTATGAAAAGAACACACATGCAACGAACTCTGGTGGATCCATATGTGGTCTGTGAAAAGAACAAACATTTCAATGACACTGGTGGATCCATATGTGGTATGTGAAAAGAATAAACAGTTCAATGAATCTAGTTGTGGGTAATGAAAAGAACACACATGCAATGACAATGGTGGATCCATATGTGGTCTATGAAAAGAACACACATGAAACGACATTGGTGGATCCATTTTGGTCTGTGAAAAGAACACACATGCAATGACACTGGTGGATCCATATGTGGTCTGTGAAAAGAACACACATGCAATGAACTCTGGTGGATCCATATGGAGTTTGTGAAAAGAACACATATGCAATGACACTAGTGGATCCATATGTGGTTTGTGAAAAGAACACACAAGAAATGACACTGGTGGATCCATAGGTGGTCTGTGAAAAGAACACACATGCAATGACAATGGTGATTCCATACGTGGTCTGTGAAAAGAAAACACATGCAATGACAATGGTGGTTCCAAATATGGTCTGTGAAAAGAACACACACGCAATGACACTGGTGGATCCATATGTGGTCTGTGAAAAGAAGACACATGCAATGACACTGGTGGATCCTTATGTGGTCTGTGAAAAGAACAAAAATGCATTAACACTAGTGGTTCCATATATGGTCAATGAAAAGAACACACATGAAATGACTCTAGCTGTGGTTAATAAAAAGAACACACATGCATTGAACTCTAGTTGATCCATATGTGGTCTGTGAAAAGAACACACATGCAATGATATTTGTGGATCCATATGTGGTCTCTCAAAATAACACACATGCAATGACTCTGGTGGATCCATATGTGGTGTGAGAAAAGAACACACATGCAATGACACTGGTGGATCCATATGTGGTTTGTGAAAAGAACACACATGCAACGACACTAGCGGATCCATATGTGGTCTGTGAAAAGAACACACATGCAATGACAATGGTGGATCCATATGGGGTCTGTGAAAAGAACAGACATGCAATGACACTGGTGGATCCATATGTGGTATGTGAAAAGAACACACATGCAATGACAATGGTGGATCCATATGTGGTCTATGAATAGAACACACATGCAATGAACTCTTGTGGATCCATATGTGGTATGTGAAAAGAACACACATGCAATGACACTGGTGGATCCATATGTGGTCTGTGAAATGAACACAC
The DNA here is from genome assembly GCA_023614405.1 of Avena insularis. Classification (NCBI taxonomy): domain Eukaryota; kingdom Viridiplantae; phylum Streptophyta; class Magnoliopsida; order Poales; family Poaceae; genus Avena; species Avena insularis. Next base: position 29,944 of record JAJUPC010000436.1, read on the forward strand.
GTGCAATGAACTCTGGTAGATCCATATGTGGTCTATGCAAAGAACACACATGCAATGACACTGGTTGATCCATATGTGCTCTGTGAAAAGAACTCACATGCAATGACACTGGTGGTTCCATATGTGGTCTATGAAAATAACACACATGCAATGACAATGGTGGATCCATATGGGGTCTGTGACAAGAACACACATGCAATGACACTAGTGGATCCATATGTGCTCTATGGAAAGAACAAACATTTCAATGACAATTGTGGATCCATATATGTTGTGTGAAAAGAACACACATTCAATGAAACTGGTGGATCCAAATGTGGTCTGTGAAACACACAAGCAATGAACTCTGGTTAATCCATATGGGGTCTGTGAAAATAACACACATGTTATGACACTGGTGAATCCATATGTGGTCTGTGAAAAGAACACATATTTCAATGACACTTGTGGATCCATACATGGTCTGTGAAAAGAACACACAGACAACAAACTCTGGTGGATCCATATGTGGTCTGTGAAAAGAACAAACATTTCAATGACACCGGTGGATCCATATGTGGTATGTGAAAAGAACAAACAGTTCAATGACTCTAGTTGTGGGTAATGAAAAGAACACACATGCAATGACAATGGTGGATCCATATGTGGTCTATGAAAAGAACACACATGAAATGACACTGGTGGATCCATATGTGGTCTGTGAAAAGAACACACATGCAATGATACTGGTGGTTCCATATGTGGTCTCTGAAAAGAACACACATGCAATGACACTGGTGGATCCATATGTGGTCTGTGAAAAGAACACACATGCAATGACATTAGTGGATCCATATGTGGTCTGTGAAAAGAACACACATGCAATGAACTCTGGTGGATCCATATGTGGTCTGTGAAAAGAACACACATGTAATGACACTAGTGGATCCATATGTGGTCTGTGAAAAGAACACACATGAAATGACACTGGTGGATCCATATGTGGTCTGTGAAAAGAACACACATGCAATGACTATGGTGGTTCCATATGTGGTCTGTGAAAAGAACACACATGCAATGACACTAGTGGATCGTTATGTGTTCTTTGAAAAGAACACACATGCAATGACTCTGGTGGATCCATATGTGGTCTATGGAAAGAACAGACATGCAATGACACTGGTGGATCCCTATGTGGTGTGTGAAAAGAACACAAATGCAATAAACTCTGGTGGATCCATATGTGGTCTGTGAAAAGAACAAAAATTTCAATGACACTAGGGGATCCATATATGGTCTGTGAAAAGAACACACATGCAATGACACTGGTGGATCCATAAGTGGTCTGTGAAAAGAACACACATGCAATGACACTGGTGGATCCATATGTGGTATGTGAAAAGAACACACATGCAATGACAATGGTGGATCCATATGTGGTCTATGAAAAGAACACACATGCAATGAACTCTTGTGGATCCATATGTGGTATGTGAAAAGAACACACATGCAATGACACTGGTGGATCCATATGTTGTCTGTGAAATGAACACACGTGCAATGAACTCTGGTAGATCCATATGTGGTCTATGCAAAGAACACACATGCAATGACACTGGTTGATCCATATGTGCTCTGTGAAAAGAACTCACATGCAATGACACTGGTGGATCCATTTGTGGTCTGTGAAAAGAACACACATGCAATGACTATGGTGGTTCCATATGTGGTCTGTGAAAAGAACACACATGCAATGACACTAGTGGATCCATATGTGTTCTTTGAAAAGAACACACATGCAATGACTCTGGTGGATCCATATGTGGTCTATGGAAAGAACAGACATGCAATGACACTGGTGGATCCATATGTGGTGTGTGAAAAGAACACAAATGCAATAAACTCTGGTGGATCCATATGTGGTCTGTGAAAAGAACAAAAATTTCAATGACACTAGGGGATCCATATATGGTCTATGAAAAGAACACACATGCAATGACACCGGTGGATCCATAAGTGGTCTGTGAAAAGAACACACATGCAATGACACTGATGGATCCATATGTGGTCTGTGAAAAGAACACGCATGCAATGACACAGATTGATCCATATGTGGTCTGTGAAAAGAACAGACATGCAATGACACTGGTGGATCCATATGTGGTCTGTGAAAATAACACACATGCAATGACATGATGTCTACGCACTTCTATTCTTGTAGACAGTTGTTGGGCCTCCAAGTGAAGAGGTTTGTAGAATAGCAACAAGTTTTCCCTTAAGTGGATCACCCAAGGTTTATCGAACTCAGGGAGGAAGTGGTCAAAGGTATCCCCTCTCAAGCAACCCTGTAATCAAGATACAAGAAGTCTCTTGTGTCCCCAACACACCCAATACACTTGTCAGGTGTATAGGTGCACTAGTTCGGTGAAGAGATAGTGAAATACAAGTGGTATAGATAATTATAAGTGGTAACGGTAATAGAAAATAGCTTGATGTCGTGGAAAATACTAAAGTAAAACTGAAATAAAGATAGAAGCAAGCAAACATGTAATAGATCTAATAGCAAACGGTGTTTCAGTTCTTAGAAACAAGGCCTAGGGATCATACTTTCACTAGTGAACACTCTCATATAAATATATTCTTCTTTATGATACTACGCTGAACTACTCTCCGGTTGGACACTCTAATGCATCGTAGGGCTATAACAACACTCCTCAAAGTAAGCCTTTCCCCATCTGGATAACCCCACACTGTCACCTTGAGCACTAGATGGTTCAAACAAGCACCACAATTTCATAAAGACATCCAACTCCAAATATAACTCATAACAAGTATTTGTAATCTCTAGCCTAAGTGCCACCATGGTATGCACACTATCAACTTCACACACATGGGGAGAGCAGAGATCTATTAAAGCACTTGAGTAGCAAGGTAGATCTATAGATTACAAGCTCATGATCACAATATGATCATGCATCGAGAGAGAGATGAACACATAGCTACCAGTAGAACCCTTAGCCTCGAGAGAGAACTACTCCCTCCTCATCATGGGAATCAGCAATGGTGATGGAGATGGCGGTGAAGATCGATGGAGATGGCTCCAGGGGCACTTTCCGTCCCGAGGTGCCGAACAGACTTTCTGTCCCTGAATCTCCCTTCGTGGCAGCCGCATCATGGAACTTTTCGTGGATTTCTGATTGACAATGTAGGCTTTTTGCCTCGGGGGAGATATATAGGCGAAAGAGGCAAGGTCGGTGGCCGGCCAGCGGGCCCACACCATGCCCTGGCGCGGCCTAGGGTTGCCCGTGCCAAGGGGGGTGTGGCCACCCTGTGGCCCCTCTCCGACTCTCCTTTTGGCTCTGTGAGTCTTCCGAGAAAATAAGAACTTTGGCTTTTATCCGGTCCAATTCCGAGAATATTGATTTTCTGAATTTCCTAGAACCAAAAATAGCAGAAAACAGGCAACTGGCACTATGGCTCTTGTTAATAGGTTAGTCCAAGAAATCATATGAAAAGTACTCCAAAGTATGGACAATACATAAGAAAATAGATAAAACCAAGCATGGAACATCAAAAATTATGGATATGTTAGCAACGTATTAACATCCCCAAGCTTAACTCCTGCTCGTCCTCGAGTAGGTAAGTGATAAAAAGAAAGAATAATTTTTGAGGTGACATGCACCATCATAAACTTGATCAAAGTATTTGTAAAACATTCAAAGCTAGGATCATAGTACTTCAATCATAACATGAAAGACACAGTTCTAGCAATAAGACAAAGAAACTATGATGCAACATGAAAATGCAAAAACAAAAGATTCATGAATAACAATGCTTTGCAAGACGTTTGTTTGTTTCACATAAAGAAAACATAGCATAATGGCATTCATCTCGTCACTCATAAAGTAGCAAATATAAATGCATAGGACACCTTCAAAGTTCATAAGAGTGACTAGATACAAATAGTTTAAAACAAGCAATATCAAAGCTATGCATCAATCAACAAGTCTTGGGACAATGCACATAGAACTAAGAATGGCCACTATTCTCTCAAAGTAAGTGCATAAAGATAGAAGGTGGAGACTCAATATATAAGTGGAAGAAAGGCCTTCATAGAAGGAAGTAGGGATTCAAGTCTCATAAAGAGCTTCCAAAAATTATGGTACTTAATAGCTTTCAGCTCTCATTGCCCCTATCATAAGCATCTTAAAGTGATTAAGGTTAAAGTGAACAAACTATGGTGTATATGCTTGACGAAGTATAAGTTGGAAATCTCATGTCCCTTGAATACGAGGGCCGCTCCTCATGCTACTCAAGTTTAGTCACCGGTAAGTTCTTGTAATCGTAAGTACATGTGTATCATAGAGAACCGCCAACAGGGTACCCCTTGCCCGATGATACGGAAGAATCCCCATATCAAAATGACAAGGTAAGCAGACAACGAGCATCTCAGCAATCTTCTTATTTACCATGGGAATATGGTGATTTTTTCTCTCTTTCCTCTTTTCTCATATCTCTTTTTTCTCTTTTTTCTCAATATCTGACTCTTTTTTATAAGAAGAATGCTTCATAGATAGCTCATTATGGTTACGCTGCAGGTTTCCACCATGTCAGTATGGATTAGACCAGCGGCCCAAGCGTTTGTCTAGCACATATACATAACTCCATGGACTTACAATCTCCCCTTTCATTTCACACCGACGGCATCCATAGACAAAAGAGCATGATATCAACTAGGTACAAAGTACTAGTGCAATGTTGAAAGCGTTCCCCATGACAGCATGGTTCTGCTAATCCCCAACATATAAGTGCAAGCATATACAACATAGACGACACAATGGTTCAAGTTTATTAAGGGCAAGAAAAGTAAAGTGTGCCATCAAGTTCGTGAGAGCTTTAATCACTAATTTTCTCATAACAAGTTTAATTCAGAAGGTAGATAAAAACATGAATATATTTGGAATAGCAAATGCTAATAGGTAGGTATGGTGGACTCTTTGTAATAACTTGGTTTTATTTGGATTTGGATGCATGAGTGGAACTCATACTTGGTTATGAAGGCTAGCAAAAGACTAGGAGCGACCAATTAAAAGAGGAATAATGGCCATAATCATTCAAAGCGACAAAACATCATTAATTAAAGCATAAAGTGATATTACAAGTCGAAAACTAAAGGATCATAAAGGCTATTGGTGACTTGGGATAGTCATAACATGGTGTGAGCATGCGCCAAGTCAACCCAAATAAAGCATTAAAGGAGAATACCACAATACTATGCTTTAATATGCTAAAACAACGCATGATCCTTCCAAGGCACATTAAGTAATCTCAATTTTTTATAACATGTCATGCTACAGCAAAGAATACTAAGCATAAAGCCAAATCAATATCAATCATGGCATGATAAAGCATAGGCCACAGTCAAAAACAAGCTCTCTTTACCACTTAAGCATGAACTTTCCAACTCTTTTTCCAATCCAAACCAAACTATTTGAAAACCAATGTATGAAAGAGGGGGTCCAACCAATTTATTCAAGCAAACTAAGAAAACCAAGCAAATGAAAAACCACAAACAAAAAACAAAAACAAAAAAGAAGATGCTCCAAGAACAACACAACTGTGCATGAAACAATAAAAGTAAAGCGTTTGGAAGAAACCTGGGATTTTTATTGATGAAGAAGGGGATACCTTAGGCATCCCCAAACTTTGACGCTTGTACTTCTTGGATATTTCTTGGGGTGACACGTGTGGCATCCCCAAGCTTGAGCTTTAGTTCATCCTTCATCACATTACTCATTCCTTTCATACACCTGAAATTTTTTCCTTCATACAAAACTTCACACAATCTTTATTAGCAACATTAGTGCACTCAAAATAATAGGTCTTTAGGTTCAGTTCCAACACCAATAAAACTTCCATTAAAATACAAGTTACTGTAGCACTTCCCTCAAAAATCTCAATTCCCCAAAAGAACTCAAAAAGGAACCAACAAGAAGCAAATGCAAATAATGGCAGAAATCTGTCAAAACAGACCAGCAAGTAAAGAAGAATTTTTTCGAAGACCTTCTGTTGCTCAAATTGAAAAGTGTTGAACTAGAGAAAGTTAGATAACATCCTGGGTCAGAAGCAAAACAATTCATGCCTCAAAACGACGTACAGAGATTTTACAATAATTTTTACAGTGAAGCACAAAAATCTGTTTCGGGACAGCAACTTTCCCAAGCATTACTTCTCTCTGATTAGAGGTTACTCTTGGCACAAAAACCAAACAAAAATGATAAGGAGAGGTTATTACAGAGGTAATAACTTTCAAGACTCATCTAAAACTTTTGGGTTATCTCCCAATAAGTACTTTTCTTTAACGCCTTTAAGTTAGGCATGATAGTTTGAGAAGATGCTCATGTAAGAAATATGAATTGAGAGTAAAAGAGAGCATCAAGAAGAAAATATAAAGCACATTTAAGTCTAACCCACTTCCTATGCATAGGAATCTTGTAAAGAAACAACTCATGAAAGCACAAAGCAATAAGCATAGTTAAGAAAAACAAGTGCAACTTCAAGACTTTCAACATAAGGAGGGGAAACTTAATGTTGTTAAGATACATAAAACCATGTTTACCTCTCTCATAATAACTTCAGTAGCAACATGAATAAAATTAACAATATAACTATCACATGAAACCTTCTTATCATGAGCCACATGCATAAAATAATTAATACTCTCCACATAAGCATAGTCATTCTTATTAATTGTAGTGGGAGCAAATTCAACAAAATAGCCATCATTATTATTCTCATCACCATAGTCATCAAATATAGGAGGCATATTGTAATCATAATTAATTTTCTCCTCAATAGTAGGTGGACTGAAAATATCATATTCATCATTGTAATTATCATATATTGGAGGTTTGGTATCATCATAAGCAATAGAATAGCTATCTTCCAAAGACGGGGAACTAAAAAGATCATTTTCATAAAAACTAGCTTCCCCAAGCTTAGACTTTTCCATAGCATTAGCAATAATGGTGTCCAAAGAATTCATACTAACAACATTGTTATTAGCATGCAAATAAAGTTCCATAGGTTTTTTAATTTTCTCTTCAAACACTTCATGTCCTAACTCAAGATAAATACTATAAAGCTCTCTAATTTTTGTTGTTGTTTTCCATTAAGCCTAACTAGTGAAAACAAGAAAAAAAAGAAAAAATTGCAGAATCTAAAGGAAATAACTTCGAGCACTCACACCAGAGGATGTGAGTACCTTTTACCTTACCTCCCCAGCAACGGCGCTAGAAAATAGCTTGATGTCTACGCACTTCTATTCTTGTAGATAGTTGTTGGGCCTCCAAGTGCAGAGGTTTGTAGAACAGCAGCAAGTTTTCCCTTAAGTGGATCACCCAAGGTTTATCGAACTCAGGGAGGAAGTGGTCAAAGGTATCCCCTCTGAAGCAACCCTGCAATCAAGATACAAGAAGTCTCTTGTGTCCCCAATACACCCAATACACTTGTCAGGTGTATAGGTGCACTAGTTCGGCGAAGAGATAGTGAAATACAAGTGGTATTGATAATTATAAGTGGTAACGGTGATAGAAAATAGCTTGATGGCGTGGAAAAGACTAAATTAAAACTGAAATAAAGATAGAAGAAAGCAAACATGTAATAGATCTAATAGCAAACGGTGTTTCAGTGCTTAGAAACAAGGGCTAGGGATCATACTTTCACTAGTGAACACTCTCATATAAATATATTCTTCTTTATGATACTACGCTGAACTACTCTCCGGTTGGACACTCTAATCCATGGTAGGGCTATAATAGCACTCCTCAAAGTAAGCCTTTCCCCGTCTAGATAACCCCACACTGTCACCTTGAGAACTAGATGGTTCAAACAAACACCACAATTTCATAAAGACATCCAACTCCAAATATAACTCATAACAAGTATTTGTAATCTCTAGCCTAAGTGCCACCATGGTGTGCACACTGTCAAATTCACACATATGGGGAGAGCAGAGATCTATTAAAGCACTTGAGTAGCAAGGTAGATCTATAGATTACAAGCTCATGATCACAATATGATCATGCATAGAGAGAGATGAACACATAGCTACCGGTAGAACCCTTAGCCTCGAGAGAGAACTACTCCCTCCTTATCATGGGAATTAGCAATGGTGATGGAGATGGCGGTGAAGATCGATGGAGATGGCTCGGGGGGCACTTCCCCGTCCTGGCAGGGTGCCGGAACAGAGACTTTCTGTCCCCCAAATCTCCCCTTCGGTGGCGGTGGTGCTGTGGAACTTTTCGTGGATTTCTGATTGACGATCTAGGGCTTTTGCCTCAGGGGAGATATATAGGCGAATGAGGCAAGGTCGGTGGTCGGCCAGGGGGCCCACACCATGCCCTGGCGCGACCTAGGGTTGCCCGCGCTAAGGAGGGTGTGGCCACCCTGTGGCCCCTCTCCGACTCTCCTTTTGGCTCCCTGAGTCTTCCGGGAAAATAACAACTTTGGCTTTTGTCCGATCCAATTTCGAGAATATTGATTTTCAGACTTTCTTGGAACCACAAACAGCAGAAAACAGGCAACTGGCACTGTGGCTCTTGTTAATAGGTTAGTCCAAGAAATCATATGAAAAGTACTCCAAAGTATGGACAAAACATAAGAAAGTAGATAAAACCAAGCATGGAACATCAAAAATTATGGATACGTTAGCAACGTATCATGACACCGATGGATCCATATGTGGTCTGTGATAAGAACACACATGCAATGACACTGGTGGATCCATATGTGGTATGTGAAAAGAACACACATGCAATGACCTCTGGTGGATCCATATGGGGTTTGTGAAAAGAACACACATGCAATAACACTAGTGGATCCATATGTGGTATGTGAAAAGAACACACATGAAATGACACTGGTGGATCCATATGTGGTCTGTGAAAAGAACAGACATGCAATGACATTGGTGGATCCATATGTGGTTAATGAAAGGAACACACATGCAATGACACTGGTGGATCCATATGTGGTCTATGAAAAGAACACACATGCAATGACACTAGTGGATCCATATGTGGTCTGTGAAAATAACAGACATGCAATGACACTGGTTGATCCATATGTGGTCTGTGAAAAGAACAAACATTTCAATGACTCCAGCTCTGGTTAATGAAAAGGACACACATGCAATGAAAATAGTGGATCCTTATGTGGTCTATGAAAAGAACACACATGCAATGAACTCTGGTGGTTCCATATGTGGTATGTGAAAAGAACACACATGCAATGACACTAGTGGACCCATACGTTGTCTGTGAAAAGAGTAGACATGCAATGACACTGGTGGTTCCATATGTGATCTGTGAAAAGAACACACATGCAATGACTCTGGTGGATCCATATGTGGTTTGTGAAAAGAACATACATGCAATGACACTGGTGGATCCATATGTGGTGTGTGATAAGAACACACATACAATGACACTAGTGGATCCATATGTGGTCTGTGAAAAGAACACACATGCAATGACACTGGTGGATCCATATGAGGTCTGTGAAAAGAACACACATGCAATGACACTAGTGGATCCATATGTGGTATGTGAAAAGAACACACATGCAATGACATTGGTGGATCCATATATGGTCTGTGAAAAGAACACACATGCAATGAACTCTGGTGGATCCATATCTAGTCTATGAAAAGAACACACATTTCAATGACACGGGTGGATCCATACATGGTCTGTGAAAAGAACACACATGCAATGAACTCTGGTGGATCCATATGTGGTCTGCGTAAAGAACACACATCCAATGACACTGGTTGATCCATATGTGGTCTGTGAAAAGAACACACATGCAATGACACTGGTGGTTCCATATGTAGTTTGTGAAAAGAACACACATGCAATGACAATGGTGGATCCATATGGGCTCTGTGAAAAAAACACACATGCAATGACACTGGTGGATCCAAATGTGGTCTGTGAAAAGAACACACATGCAATCACACTGGTGGATCCATCTGTGGTCTGCGAAAAGAACAAACATTTCAATGACATTGGTGGATCCATAAATGTTCTGTGAAAAGAACACACATGCAATGACAATGGTGGATCCAAATGTGGTCTGTGAAAAGAACACGCATGCAATGAACTCTGGTGGATCCATATGGGGTCTGTGAAAAGAACACACATGCAATGAGACTGGTGGATCCATATGTGGTCTGTCAAAAGAACACACATTTCAATGACACTTGTGGATCTATATGTGTTCTGTGAAAAGAACACACATGAAATGACACTGGTGGATCCATATGTGGTCTGTGAAAAGAACAGACATGCAATGGCACTGGTGGATCCATATGTGGTTAATGAAAGGAACACACATGTAATGACACTGGTGGATCTATATGTGGTCTATGAAAAGAACACACATGCAATGACACTAGTGGATCCATATGTGGTCTGTGAAAAGAACAGACATGCAATGACACTGGTTGATCCATATGTGGTCTGTGAAAATAACAAACATTTCAATGACTCTAGCTGTGGTTAATGAAAAGAACACACATGCAATGAAAATAGTGGATCTTTATGTGGTCTGTGAAAAGAACACACATGCAATGAACTCTGGTGGTTCCATATGTGGTCTGTGAAAAGAACACACATGCAATGACACTAGTGGATCCATACGTTGTCTGTGAAAAGAGCAGACATGCAATGACACTGGTGGTTCCATATATGTGGTCTGTGAAAAGAACACACATTTAATGACTCTGGTGGATCCATATGTGGTCTGTGAAAAGAACATACATGCAATGACACTGGTGGATCCATATGTGGTGTGTGATAAGATACCACATACAATGACACTGGTGGATCCATATGTGGTCTGTGAAAAGAACACACATTATGACACTGGTGGATCCGTATGGGGTCTATGAAAAGAACACACATGCAATGACACTGGTGGATCCATATGTGGTATGTGAAAAGAACACACATGCAATGACATTGGTGGATCCATATATGGTCTGTGAAAAGAACACACATGCAATGAACTCTGGTGGATCCATATCTAGTCTGTGAAAAGAACACACATTTCAATCACACGGGTGGATCCATACATGGTTTGTGAAAAGAACACACATGCAATGACACTTGTGGATTCATATGTGGTCTGTGAAAAGAACAGAAATGCAATGACACTGGTTGATCCATATGTGGTCTGTGAGAAGAACAAACATTTCAATGACTCTAGCTGTGGTTAATGAAAAGAACACACATGCAATGAAAATAGTGGATCCTTATGTGGTTTGTGAAAAGAACACACATGCAATGAACTCTGGTGGTTCCATATGTGGTCTATGAAAAGTACACACATGCAATGACACTAGTGGATCCATACATTGTCTGTGAAAAGAGCAGACATGCAATGACACTGGTGGTTCCATATGTGGTCTGTGAAAAGAACACACATGCAATGACTCTGGTGGATCCATATGTGGTGTGTGATAAGATACCACATACAATGACATTGCTGGATCTATATGTGGTCTGTGAAAAGAACACACATGCTATGACACTGGTGGATCCATATAGGGTCTATGAAAAGAACACACATGCAATGACACTGGTGGATCCATATGTGGTATGTGAAAAGAACACACATGCAATGACATTGGTGGATCCATATATGGTTTGTGAAAAGAACACACATGCAATGAACTCTGGTGGATCCATATCTAGTATGTGAAAAGAACACACATTTCAATGACACGGGTGGATCCATACATGGTCTGTGAAAAAAAAACACATGCAATGAACTCTGGCGGATCCATATGTGGTATGTGTAAAAAACACACATCCAATGACACTAGTTGATCCATATGTGGTCTGTGAAAAGAAGACACATGCAATGACACTGGTGGTTCCATATGTGGTTTGTGAAAAGAACACACATGCAATGACAATGGTGGATCCATATGGGGTCTGTATAAAGAACACACATGCAATGACACTGGTGGATACAAATGTGGTATGTGAAAAGAACACACATGCAATCACACTGGTGAATCCATATGTGGTCTGTGAAAAGAACAAACATTTAAATGACAATGGTGGATCCTTATGTGGTCTGTGAAAATAACACACATGCCATGACTCTAGTGGATCCATATGTGGTATGTGAAAAGAACACACACGCAATGACACTGGTGGATCCATATGTGGTCTGTGAAAAGAATAGACATGCAATGACACTGGTGGATCCATATGTGGTCTATGAAAAGAACACACATGCAATGCCACTAGTGGATCCATATGTGGTCCGTGAAAAGAATAGACATGCAATGACACTGGTTGATCCATATGTGGTCTATGAAAAGAACAAACATTTCAATGACTCTAGCTGTGGTTAGTGAAAAGAACACACATGCAATGAAAATAGTGGATCCTTATGTGGTCTGTGAAAAGAATACACATGAAATGAACTCTGGTGGTTCCATATGTGGTTTGTGAAAAGAACACACATGCAATGACACTAGTGGATCCATATGTTGTCTGTGAAAAGAGCAGACATGCAATGGCACTGGTAGTTCCATATGTGGTCTGTGAAAAGAACACACATGCAATGACTCTGGTGGATCCATATGTGGTCTGTGAAAAGAACATACATGCAATGACACTGGTGGATCCATATGTGGTGTGTGATAAGATACCACATACAATGACACTGGTGGATCCATAAGTGGTCTGTGAAAAGAACAACATGCTATGACACTGGTGGATCCATATGGGGTCTGTGAAAAGAACACACATGCAATGACACTGGTGGATCCATATGTGGTATATGAAAAGAACACACATGCAATGACATTGGTGGATCCATATATGGTCTGTGAAAAGAACACACATGCAATGAACTCTGGTAGATCCATATCTAGTCTATGAAAAGAACACACATTTCAATGACACGGGTGGATCCATACATGGTCTGTGAAAAGAACACACATGCAATGAACTCTGGTAGATTCATATGTGGTCTGTGAAAAGAACACACATCCAATGACACTAGTTGATCCATATGTGGTCTTTGAAAAGAACACACATGCAATGACACTGATGGTTCCATATGTGGTTTGTGAAAAGAACACACATGCAATGACAATGGTGGATCCATATGGGGTCTGTGAAAAGAACACACATGCAATGACACTGGTGGATCCAAATGTGGTCTGTGAAAAGAACACACATGCAATCACACATATGTGGTCTATGAAAATAACACACATTTCAATGACACTGGTGGATCCATATATGTTTTGTGAAAAGAACACACATGCAATGACACTTGTGGATCCATATGTGGTCCGTGAAAAGAACACACATGCAATGAACTCTGGTGGATCCATATGGGGTCTGTGAAAAGAACACACATGCAATGACACTGGTGGATCCATATGTGGTATGTGAAAAGAACACACATTTCAATGACACTGGTGGATCCATACATGGTCTATGAAAAGAACACACATGCAATGAACTCTGGTGGATCCATATGTGGTCTGTGAAAAGAACAAACATTTCAATGACACTAGTGGATCCATATGTGGTCTGTGAAAAGAACACACATTTCAGTGACTCTAGTTGTGGTTAATGAAAAGAACACACATGCAATAAAAATGGTGGATCCATATGTGGTCTATGAAAAGAACACACATGAAATGAACTCTGGTTGATTCATATGTGGTATGTGAAAAGAACACACATGAAATGACTCTAGTTGTGGTTAATGAGAAGAACACACATGCAATGAACTCTAGTTAATCCATATGTGTTCTGTGAAAAGAACACACATGCAATGACACTGGTGGATCCATATGTGGTCTGTGAAAAGAACACACATGCAATGACACTGGTGGATCCATATGTGGTATGTGAAAAGAACACACATGCAATGAACTCTGGTGGATCCATATGGGGTCTGTGAAAAGAACACATATGCAATGACACTAGTGGATCCATATGTGGTCTGTGAAAAGGACACACATGAAATGCCACTAGTGGATCCATATGTGGTCTGTGAAAAGAACACACATGCAATGACAATGGTGGTTCCATATGTTGTTTGTGAGAAGAACACACATGCAATGACAATTGTGGTTCCAAATATGGTATGTGAAAAGAACACACATGCAATGACACTGGTGGATGCATATCTGTTTGGTGAAAAGAACACACATGCAATGACACTGGTGGATCCATATGTGGTATGTGAAAAGAACGAAGATGCAATGAACTCTGGTGGATCCATATGTGGTTTGTGAAAAGAAAACACATTTCAATGACACTATTGGATCCATATGGGGTCTGTGAAAAGAACACACATGCAATGACACTGGTGGTTCCATGTGGTCTGTGAAAAGAACACACATGAAATGACTCTAGTTGTGGTTAATAAAAAGAACACACATGCAATGAACTCTGGTTGATCCATATGTAGTATGTGAAAAGAAGACACATGCAATGATACTTATGTATCCATATGTGGTCTGTGAAAAGAACAAACATTTAAATGACACTCGTGGATCCATATGTGGTCTGTGAAAAGAACACACATGCAATGACTCTAGTGGATCCATATGTGGTGTGTGAAAAGAACACACATGCAATGACACTAGTGGATCCATATGTGGTTTGTGAAAATAACACACATGCAATGACTCTAGTGGATCCATATGTGGTTTGTGAAAAGAACACACATGCAATGACACTGGTGGATCCATATGTGGTCTGTGAAAAGAACAGACATGCAATGACACTAGTGGATCCATATGTGGTCTGTGAAAAGAACACACATGCAATGACACTGGTGGATCCATATGTGGTGTGTGATAAGATACCACATACAATGACACTGGTGGATCCATATGTGGTCTGTGAAAAGAACAACATGCTATGACACTGGTGGATCCATATGGGGTCTGTGAAAAGAACACACATGCAATGACACTGGTGGATCCATATGTGGTATATGAAAAGAACACACATGCAATGACATTGGTGGATCCATATATGGTCTGTGAAAAGAACACACATGCAATGAACTCTGGTAGATCCATATCTAGTCTATGAAAAGAACACACATTTCAATGACACGGGTGGATCCATACATGGTCTGTGAAAAGAACACACATGCAATGAACTCTGGTAGATTCATATGTGGTCTGTGAAAAGAACACACATCCAATGACACTAGTTGATCCATATGTGGTCTGTGAAAAGAACACACATGCAATGACACTGTTGGTTCCATATGTGGTTTGTGAAAAGAACACACATGCAATTACAATGGTGGATCCATATGGGGTCTGTGAAAAGAACACACATGCAATGACACTGGTGGATCCAAATGTGGTCTGTGAAAAGAACACACATGCAATCACAGTGGTGGATCCATATGTGGTCTATGAAAATAACAAACATTTCAATGACACTGGTGGATCCATATATGTTTTGTGAAAAGAACACACATGCAATGACACTTGTGGATCCATATGTGGTCCGTGAAAAGAACACACATGCAATGAACTCTGGTGGATCCATATGGGGTCTGTGAAAAGAACACACATGCAATGACACTGGTGGATCCATATGTGGTCTGTGAAAAGAACACACATTTCAATGACACTGGTGGATCCATACATGGTCTATGAAAAGAACACACATGCAATGAACTCTGGTGGATCCATATGTGGTCTGTGGAAAGAACAAACATTTCAATGACACTAGTGGATCCATATGTGGTCTGTGAAAAGAACACACATTTCAGTGACTCTAGTTGTGGTTAATGAAAAGAACACACATGCAATAAAAATGGTGGATCCATATGTGGTCTATGAAAAGAACACACATGCAATGAACTCTGGTTGATTCATATGTGGTATGTGAAAAGAACACACATGAAATGACTCTAGTTGTGGTTAATGAGAAGAACACACATGCAATGAACTCTAGTTAATCCATATGTGTTCTGTGAAAAGAACACACATGCAATGACACTTGTGGATCCATCTGTGGTCTGTGAAAAGAACAAACATTTCAATGACACTGGTGGATCCATATGTGGTCTGTGAAAAGAACACACATGCAATGACACTGGTGGATCCATATGTGGTATGTGAAAAGAACACACATGCAATGACACTGGTGGATCCATATGTGGTATGTGAAAGAACACACATGCAATGAACTCTGGTGGATCCATATGGGGTCTGTGAAAAGAACACATATGCAATGACACTAGTGGATCCATATGTGGTCTGTGAAAAGGACACACATGAAATGCCACTAGTGGATCCATATGTGGTCTGTGAAAAGAACACACATGCAATGACAATGGTGGTTCCATATGTTGTTTGTGAGAAGAACACACATGCAATGACAATTGTGGTTCCAAATATGGTATGTGAAAAGAACACACATGCAATGACACTTGTGGATGCATATGTGTTTTGTGAAAAGAACACACATGCAATGACACTGGTGGATCCATATGTGGTATGTGAAAAGAACGAAGATGCAATGAACTCTGGTGGATCCATATGTGGTTTGTGAAAAGAAAACTAATTTCAATGACACTATTGGATCCATATGGGGTCTGTGAAAAGAACACACATGCAATGACACTGGTGGCTCCATGTGGTCTGTGAAAAGAACACACATGAAATGATTCTAGCTGTGGTTAATAAAAAGAACACACATGCAATGAACTCTAGTTGATCCATATGTGGTCTGTGAAAAGAACACACATGCAATGATACTTGTGTATCCATATGTGGTCTGTGATAAGAACAAACATTTAAATGACACTGGTGGATCCATATGTGGTCTGTGAAAAGAACACACATGCAATGACTCTGGTGGATCCATATGTGGTGTGTGAAAAGAACACACATGCAATGACACTGGTGGATCCATATGTGGTTTGTGAAAATAACACACATGCAATGACTCTAGTGGATCCATATGTGGTTTGTGAAAAGAACACACATGCAATGACACTGGTGGATCCATATGTGGTCTGTGAAAAGAACAGACATGCAATGACACTAAAGGATAGATATGTGGTCTGTGAAAAGAACACACATGCAATGACACTGGTGGATCCATATGTGGTCTGTGAAAACAACACACATGCAAGGAACTCTGGTGGATCCATATGTGGTCTGTGAAAAGAACACACATGCAATGACACTGGTGGATCCATATGTGGTCAGTGAAATGACCACACATGCAATGAACTCTTGTGGATCCATATGTGGTCTGTGAAAAGAACACACATGCAATGACACTGGTTGATACATATGTGCTATGTGAAAATAACACGCATGCAATGACACTGGTGGTTCCATATGTGGTCTATGAAAATAAACACATGCAATGACAATGGTGGATCCATATGGGGTCTGTGAAAAGAACACACGTGCAATGACACTGGTGGATCCAAATGTGTTCTATGAAAATAACACACATGCAATGACACTAGTGGATCCATATATGCTCTGTGAAAAGAACAAACATTTCAATGACAATGGTGGATCAATATGTGGTCTGTGAAAAGAACACACATTTTAATGACACTGGTGGATCCATACATGGTCTTTGAAAGGAACACACATGCAATGAAATCTGGTGGATCTATATGTGGTTTGTGAAAAGAACAAACGTTTCAATGACACTTGTGGATCCATATGTGGTCTGTGAAATGAACAAACATTTCAATGACTCTAGATGTGGTTAATGAAAAGAACACATATGCAATGAAAATGGTGGATCCATATGTGGTCTGTGAAAAGAACACACATGCAATGAACTGGTGTATCCATATGTGGTCTGTGAAAAGAACAAACATTTAAATGACACTTGTGGATCCATATGTGTTCTGTGAAAAGAACACACATGCAATGACTCTGGTGGATCCATATGTGGTCTGTGAAAAGAACACACATGCAATGACATTGGTGGATCCATATATGGTCTTGAAAAGAACACACATGCAATGAAATCTGGTGGATCCATATCTAGTATGTGAAAAGAACACACATTTCAAAGACACGGGTGGATCCATACATGGTCTGTGAAAAAAACACACATGCAATGAACTCTGGTGGATCCATATGTGGTATATGTAAAGAACACACATCCAATGACACTGGTTGATCCATATGTGGTCTGTGAAAAGAACACACATGCAATGACACTGGTGGTTCCATATGTGGTTTGTGAAAAGAACACACATGCAATGACAATGGTGGATCCATATGGGGTCTGTGAAAAGAACACACATGCAATGACACTGGTGGGTCCAAATGTGGTATGTGAAAAGAACACACATGCAATCACACTGGTGGATCCATATGTGGTCTGTGAAAAGAACAAACATGCAATGATATTGGTGTATCCATATGTGGTCTGTGAAAAGAACAAACATTTAAATGACAATGGTGGATCCTTATGTGGTCTGTGAAAATAACACACATGCGATGACTCTAGTGGATCCATATGTGGTTTGTGAAAAGAACACACAGGCAATGACACTGCTGGATCCATATGTGGTCTATGAAAAGAACAGACATGCAATGACACTGGTGGATCCATATGTGGTCTATGAAAATAACACACGTGCAATGCCACTAGTGGATCCATATGTGGTCTGTGAAAAGAATAGACATGCAATGACACTGGTTGATCCATATGTGGTCTATGAAAATAACAAACATTTCAATGACTCTAGCTGTGGTTAGTGAAAAGAACACACATGCAATGAAAATAGTGGATCCTTATGTGGTCTGTGAAAAGAACACACATGAAATGAACTCTGGTGGTTCCATATGTAGTTTGTGAAAAGAACACACATGCAACGACACTAGTGGATCCATATGTTGTCTGTGAAAAGAGCAGACATGCAATGACACTGGAAGTTCCATATGTGGTCTGTGAAAAGAACACACATGCAATGACTCTGGTGGATCCATATCTGGTCTGTGAAAAGAACATACATGCAATGACACTGGTGGATCCATATGTGGTGTGTGATAAGATACCACATACAATGACACTGGTGGATCCATATGTGGTCTGTGAAAAGAACAACATGCTATGACACTGGTGGATCCATATGGGGTCTGTGAAAAGAACACACATGCAATGACACTGGTGGATCCATATGTGGTATATGAAAAGAACACACATGCAATGACATTGGTGGATCCATATATGGTCTGTGAAAAGAACACACATGCAATGAACTCTGGTAGATCCATATCTAGTCTGTGAAAAGAACAGACATTTCAATGACACGGGTGGATCCATACATGGTCTCTGAAAAGAACACACATGCAATGAACTCTGGTAGATTCATATGTGGTCTGTGAAAAGAACACACATCCAATGACACTATTTGATCCATATGTGGTCTGTGAAAAGAACATACATGCAATGACACTGGTGGTTCCATATGTGGTTTGTGAAAAGAAGACACATGCAATGACAATGGTGGATCCATATGGGGTCTGTGAAAAGAACACACATGCAATCACAGTGGTGGATCCATATGTGGTCTATGAAAATAACAAACATTTCAATGACACTGGTGGATCCATATATGTTTTGTGAAAAGAACACACATGCAATGACACTTGTGGATCCATACATGGTCTATGAAAAGAACACACATGCAATGAACTCTGGTGGATCCATATGTGGTCTGTGAAAAGAACAAACATTTCAATGACACTAGTGGATCCATATGTGGTCTGTGAAAAGAACACACATTTCAGTGACTCTAGTTGTGGTTAATGAAAAGAACACACATGCCATAAAAATGGTGGATCCATATGTGGTCTATGAAAAGAACACACATGCAATGAACTCTGGTTGATTCATATGTGGTATGTTTAAAAGAACACACATGAAATGACTCTAGTTGTGGTAAATGAGAAGAACACACATGCAATGAACTCTAGTTAATCCATATGTGTTCTGTGAAAAGAACACACATGCAATGACACTTGTGGATCCATATGTGGTCTATGAAAAGAACAAACATTTCAATGACACTGGTGGATCCATATGTGGTCTGTGAAAAGAACACACATGCAATGACACTGGTGGATCCATATGTGGTCTGTGAAAAGAACACACATGCAATGACACTGGTGGATCCATATGTGGTCTGTGAAAAGAACACACATGCAATGAACTCTGGTGGATCCATATGGGGTCTATGAAAAGAACACATATGCAATGACACTTGTGGATCCATATGTGGTCTGTGAAAAGGACACACATGAAATGCCACTAGTGGATCCATATGTGGTCTGTGAAAAGAACACACATGCAATGACAATGGTGGTTCCATATGTGGTTTGTGAGAAGAACACACATGCAATGACAATTGTGGTTCCAAATATGGTCTGTGAAAAGAACACACATGCAATGACACTGGTGGATGCATATGTGTTTTGTGAAAAGAACACACATGCAATGACACTGGTGGATCCATATGTGGTCTGTGAAAAGAACGAAGATGCAATGAACTCTGGTGGATCCATATGTGGTTTGTGAAAAGAAAACACATTTCAATGAAACTATTGGATCCATATGGGGTCTGTGAAAAGAACACACATGCAATGACACTGGTGGTTCCATGTGGTCTGTGAAAAGAACACACATGAAATGACTCTAGCTGTGGTTAATAAAAAGAACACACATGCAATGAACTCTGGTTGATCCATATGTGGTCTATGAAAAGAACACACATGCAATGATACTGGTGTATCCATATGTGGTCTGTGAAAAGAACAAACATTTAAATGAACTCTCGTGGATCCATATGTGGTCTGTGAAAAGAACACACATGCAATGACTCTGGTGGATCCATATGTGGTGTGTGAAAAGAACACATGCAATGACACTGGTGGATCCATATGTGGTTTGTGAAAATAACACACATGCAATGACTCTAGTGGATCCATATGTGTTTTGTGAAAAGAACACACATGCAATGACACTGGTGGATCCATATGTGGTCTGTGAAAAGAACAGACATGCAATGAGACTAGTGGATCCATATGTGGTCTGTGAAAAGAACACACATGCAATGACACTGGTGGATCCATATGTGGTCTGTGAAAACAACACACATGCAATGAACTCTGGGGGATCCATATGTGGTCTGTGAAAACAACACACATGCAATGACACTGGTGGATCCATATGTGGTATGTGAAAAGAACACACATGCAATGACACTGGTGGATCCATATGTGGTTTGTGAAAATAACACACATGCAATGACTCTAGTGGATCCATATGTGTTTTGTGAAAAGAACAGACATGCAATGACACTGGTGGATCCATATGTGGTCTGTGAAAAGAACAGATATGCAATGACACTAGTGGATCCACATGTGGTCTGTGAAAAGAACACACATGCAATGACACTGGTGGATCCATATGTGGTCTGTGAAAACAACACACATGCAATGAACTCTAGTGGATCCATATGTGGTCTGTGAAAACAACACACATGCAATGACACTGATGGATCCATATGTGGTCAGTGAAATGAACACACATGCAATGAACTCTTGTAGATCCATATGTGGTCTGTGAAAAGAACACACATGCAATGACACTGGTTGATCCATATGTGCTATGTGAAAAGAAGACACATGCAATGACACAGGTGGTTCCATATGTGGTCTATGAAAATAACACACATGCAATGACAATGGTCGATCCATATGGGGTCTGTGAAAAGAACTCACATGCAATGACACAGGTGGTTCCATATGTGGTCTATGAAAATAACACACATGCAATGACAATGGTGGATCCATATGGGGTCTGTGACAAGAACACACATGCAATGACACTAGTGGATCCATATGTGCTCTGTGAAAAGAACAAACATTTCAATGACAATGGTGGATCCATATATGGTCTGCGAAAATAACACACATTTCAATGACACTGGTGGATCCATACATGGTCTGTGAAAAGAACACACATGCAATGAAATCTGGTGGATCTATATGTGTTCTGTGAAAAGAACAAACATTTCAATGACTCTAGATGTGGTTAATGAAAAGAACACATATGCAATGAACTCTAGTTGATCCATATGTGGTCTGTGAAAAGAACACACATGAAATGATACTTGTGTATCCATATGTGGTCTGTGAAAAGAACAAACATTTAAATGACACTGGTGGATCCATATGTGGTCTATGAAAAGAACACACATGCAATGACTATGGTGGATCCATATGTGGTGTGTGAAAAGAACACACATGCAATGACAGTGGTGGATCCATATGTGGTTTGTGAAAATAACACACATGCAATGACTATAGTGGATCCATATGTGGTTTGTGAAAAGAACACACATGCAATGACACTGGTGGATCCATATGTGGTCTGTGAAAAGAACAGACATGCAATGACACTAGTGGATCCTTATGTGGTCTGTGAATAGAACACACATGCAATGACATTGGTGGATCCATATGTGGTATGTGAAAACAACACACATGCAATGAACTCTCGTGGATCCATATGTGGTCTGTGAAAAGAACACACATGCAATGACACTGGTGGATTCATATGTGGTCAGTGAAATGAACACACATGCAATGAACTCTTGTGGATCCATATGTGGTCTGTGAAAAGAACACACATGCAATGACACTGGTTGATCCATATGTGCTATGTGAAAAGAACACACATGCAATGACACTGGTGATTCCATATGCGGTCTATGAAAACAATACACATGCAATGACAATGGTGGATCCATATGGGGTCTGTGAAAAGAACACATATGCAATGACACTGGTGGATCCAAATGTGGTCTATGAAAAGAACACACATGCAATGACACTAGTGGATCCATATGTGCTCTGTGAAAAGAACAAACATTTCAATGACAATGGTGGATCCATATATGGTCTATGAAAAGAACACACATTTCAATGACACTGGTGGATCCATACATGGTCTATGAAAAGAACACACATGCAATGAAATCTGGTGTATCTATATGTGGTTTGTGAAAAGAACAAGCAATTCAATGACACTGTTGGATCCATATGTGGTCTGTGAAAAGAACAAACATTTCAATGACTCTAGATGTGGTTAATGAAAAGAACACATATGCAATGAAAATGGTGGATCCATATGTGGTCTGCGAAAAGAACACACATGCAATGAACTGGTGTATCCATATGTGGTCTGTGAAAAGAACAAACATTTAAATGACACTGGTGGATCCATATGTGGTGTGTGAAAAGAACACACATGCAATGACAATGGTGGATCCATATGTGGTTTGTGAAAATAACACACATGCAATGACTCTAGTGGATCCATATGTGGTTTGTGAAAAGAACACACATGCAATGACACTGGTGGATCCATATGTGGTCTGTGAAAAGAACAAACATGCAATAACACTAGTGGATCCATATGTGGTTAATGAAAGGAACACACATGCAGTGGCACTGGTGGATCCATATGTGGTCTATGAAAAGAACACACATGCAATGACACTAGTAGATCCATATGTGGTTTGTGAAAAGAACAAACATGGAATGACACTGGTTGATCCATATGTGGTCTATGAAAAGAACAAACATTTCAATGACCATAGCTGTGGTTAATGAAAAGAACACACATGCAATGAAAATAGTGGATCCTTATGTGGTCTGTGAAAAGAACACACATGAAATGAACTCTGGTGGTTCCATATGTGGTCTGTGAAAATAACACACATGCAACGACACTAGTGGATCCATACGTTGTTTGTGAAAAGAGCAGACATGCAATGACACTGGTAGTTCCATATGTGGTCTGTGAAAAGAACACACATGCAATGACTCTAGTGGATCCATATGTGGTCTTTGAAAAGAACATACATGCAATGACACTGGTGGATCCATATGTGGTGTGTGATAAGATACCACATACAATGACACTGGTGGATCCATATGTGGTCTGTGAAAAGAACAACATGCTATGACACTGGTGGATCCATATGGGGTCTGTGAAGAGAACACACATGCAATGACACTGGTGGATCCATATGTGGTATATGAAAAGAACACACATGCAATGACATTGGTGGATCCATATATGGTCTGTGAAAAGAACTCACATGCAATGAACTCTGGTAGATCCATATCTAGTCTATGAAAAGAACACACATTTCAATGACACGGGTGGATCCATACATGGTCTGTGAAAAGAACACACATGTAATGAACTCTGGTGGATCCATATGTGGTCTGTGTAAAGAATACACATCCAATGACACTGGTTGATCCATATGTGGTCTGTGAAAAGAACACACATGCAATGACACTGGTGGTTCCATATGTGGTTTGTGAAAAGAACACACATGCAATGACAATGGTGGATCCATATGGGGTCTGTGAAAAAAACACACATGCAATGACACTGGTGGATCCAAATGTGGTCTGTGAAAAGAACACACATGCAATGAAATCTGGTGGATCTATATGTGGTTTGTGAAAAGAACAAGCAATTCAATGACACTGGTGGATCCATATGTGGTCTGTGAAAAGAACAAACATGCAATAACACTAGTGGATCCATATGTGGTTAATGAAAGGAACACACATGCAATGGCACTGGTGGATCCATATGTGGTCTATGAAAAGAACACACATGCAATGACACTAGTAGATCCATATGTGGTCTGTGAAAAGAACAAACATGGAATGACACTGGTTGATCCATATGTGGTCTATGAAAAGAACAAACATTTCAATGACCATAGCTGTGGTTAATGAAAAGAACACACATGCACTGAAAATAGTGGATCCTTATGTGGTCTGTGAAAAGAACACACATGAAATGAACTCTGGTGGTTCCATATGTGGTCTGTGAAAATAACACACATGCAACGACACTAGTGGATCCATACGTTGTTTGTGAAAAGAGCAGACATGCAATGACACTGGTAGTTCCATATGTGGTCTGTGAAAAGAACACACATGCAATGACTCTAGTGGATCCATATGTGGTCTTTGAAAAGAACATACATGCAATGACACTGGTGGATCCATATGTGGTGTGTGATAAGATACCACATACAATGACACTGGTGGATCCATATGTGGTCTGTGAAAAGAACAACATGCTATGACACTGGTGGATCCATATGGGGTCTGTGAAAAGAACACACATGCAATGACACTGGTGGATCCATATGTGGTATATGAAAAGAACACACATGCAATGACATTGGTGGATCCATATATGGTTTGTGAAAAGAACTCACATGCAATGAACTCTGGTAGATCCATATCTAGTCTATGAAAAGAACACACATTTCAATGACACGGGTGGATCCATACATGGTCTGTGAAAAGAACACACATGTAATGAACTCTGGTGGATCCATATGTGGTCTGTGTAAAGAATACACATCCAATGACACTGGTTGATCCATATGTGGTCTATGAAAAGAACACACATGCAATGACATTGGTGGTTCCATATGTGGTTTGTGAAAAGAACACACATGCAATGACAATGGTGGATCCATATGGGTTCTGTGAAAAAAAAACACATGCAATGACACTGGTGGATCCAAATGTGGTCTGTGAAAAGAACACACATGCAATCACACTGGTGGATCCATATGTGGTCTGTGAAAATAACAAACATTTCAATGACACTTGTGGATCCATATCTAGTCTGTGAAAAGATCACACATTTCAATGACACGGGTGGATCCATACATGGTCTGTGAAAAGAACACACATGCAATGAACTCTGGTGGATTCATATGTGGTCTGTGAAAAGAACACACATCCAATGACACTAGTTGATCCATATCTGGTCTGTGAAAAGAACACACATGCAATGACACTCGTGGTTCCATATGTGGTTTGTGAAAAGAACACACATGCAATGACAATGGTGGATCCATATGGGGTCTGTGAAAAGAACACACATGCAATGACACTGGTGGATCTAAATGTGGTCTGTGAAAAGAACACACATGCAATCACAGTGGTGGATCCATATGTGGTCTCTGAAAACAACAAACATTTCAATGACACTGGTGGATCCATATATGTTCTGTGAAAAGAACACACATGCAATGACACTGGTGGATCCAAATGTGGTCTGTGAAAAGAACACACATGCAATGAACTCTGGTGGATCCATATGGGGTCTGTGAAAACAACACACATGCAATGACACTGGTGGATCCATATGTGGTCTGTGAAAAGAACACACATTTCAATGACACTAGTGGATCCATACATGGTCTATGAAAAGAACACACATGCAATGAACTCTGGTGGATCCATATGTGGTCTGTGAAAAGAACAAACATTTCAATGACACTAGTGGATCCATATGTGGTCTGTGAAAAGAACACACATTTTAGTGACTCTAGTTGTGGTTAATGAAAAGAACACACATGCAATGAAAATGGTGGATCCATATGTGGTCTATGAAAAGAACACACATGCAATGAACTCTGGTTGATTCATATGTGGTATGTGAAAAGAACACACATGAAATGACTCTAGTTGTGGTTAATGAGAAGAACACACATGCAATGAACTCTAGTTAATCCATATGTGTTCTGTGAAAAGAACACACATGCAATGACACTTGTGGATCCATATGTGGTCTGTGAAAAGAACAAACATTTCAATGACACTGGTGGATCCATATGTGGTATGTGAAATGAACACACATGCAATGACACTGGTGGATCCATATGTGGTCTGTGAAAAGAACACACATGCAATGACGCTGGTGGATCCATATGTGGTCTGTGAAAAGAACACACATGCAATGAACTCTGGTGGATCCATATGGGGTCTGTGAAAAGAACACATATGCAATGACACTAGTGGATCCATATGTGGTCTGTGAAAAGGACACACATGAAATGACACTAGTGGATCCATATGTGGTCTGTGAAAAGAACACACATGCAATGAAAATGGTGGTTCCATATGTGGTTTGTGAGAAGAACACACATGCAATGACAATTGTGGTTCCAAATCTAGTCTGTGAAAAGAACACACATCCAATGACACTGGTGGATGCATATGTGTTCTGTGAAAAGAACACACATGCAATGACACTGGTGGATCCATGTGTGGTCTGTGAAAAGAACGAATATGCAATGAACTCTGGTGGATCCATATGTGGTTTGTGAAAAGAAAACACATTTCAATGACACTATTGGATCCATATGGGGTCTGTGAAAAGAACACACATGCAATGACACTGGTGGTTCCATGTGGTCTGAGAAAAGATAACACATGAAATGACTCTAGCTGTGGTTAATAAAAAGAACACACATGCAATGAACTTTGGTTGATCCATATGTGGTCTGTGAAAAGAACACACATGCAATGATACTGGTGTATCCATATGTGGTCTGTGAAAAGAACAAACATTTAAATGACACTGGTGCATCCATATGTGGTCTGTGAAAAGAACACACATGCAATGACTCTGGTGGATCCATATGTGGTGTGTGAAAAGAACACACATGCAATGACACTGGTGGATCCATATGTGGTTTGTGAAAATAACACACATGCAATGACTCTAGTGGATCCATATGTGGTTTGTGAAAAGAACACACATGCAATGACACTAGTGGATCCATATGTGGTCTGTGAAAAGAACAGACGTGCAATGACACTAGTGGATCCATATGTGGCCTGTGAAAAGAACACACATGCAATGACACTTGTGGATCCATATGTGGTCTGTCTAAACAACACACATGCAATGAACTCTGGTGGATCCATATGTGGTCTGTGAATATAACACACATGCAATGACACTGGTGGATCCATATGTGGTTAGTGAAATGAACACACATGCAATGAACTCTTGTGGATCCATATGTGGTCTGTGAAAAGAACACACATGCAATGAACTCTGGTGGATCCATATGGGGTCTGTGAAAAGAACACACATGCAATGACACTAGTGGATCCATATGTGGTCTATGAAAAGGACACACATGAAATGACACTAGTGGATCCATATGTGGTCTGTGAAAAGAACACACATGCAATGACAATGGTGGTTCCATATGTGGTTTGTGAGAAGAACACACATGCAAAATTGTGGTTCCAAATCTGGTCTGTGAAAAGAACACACATCCAATGATACTGGTGGATGCATATGTGTTCTGTGAAAAGAACACACATGCAATGACACTGGTGGATCCATGTGTGGTCTGTGAAAAGAACACACATGCAATGAACTCTGGTGGATCCATATGTGGTTTGTGAAAAGAAAACACATTTCAATGACACTATTGGATCCATATGGGGTCTGTGAAAAGAACACACATGCAATGACACTGGTGGTTCCATGTGGTCTGTGAAAAGATCACACATGAAATGACTCTAGCTGTGGTTAATAAAAAGAACACACATGCAATGAACTTTGGTTGATCCATATGTGGTCTGTGAAAAGAACACACATGCAATGATACTGGTGTATCCATATGTGGTCTGTGAAAAGAACAAACATTTAAATGACACTAGTGCATCCATATGTGGTCTGTGAAAAGAACACATATGCAATGACTCTGGTGGATCCATATGAGGTGTGTGAAAAGAACACACATGCAATGACACTGGTGGATCCATATGTGGTTTGTGAAAATAACACACAAGCAATGACTCTAGTGGATCCATATGTGGTTTGTGAAAAGAACACACATGCAATGACACTGGTGGATCCATATATGGTCTGTGAAAAGAACAGACATGCAATGACACTAGTGGATCCATATGTGGCCTGTGAAAAGAACACACATGCAATGACAATGGTGGATCCATATGTGGTCTGTGAAAACAACACACATGCAATGAACTCTGGTGGATCCATATGTGGTCTGTGAATAGAACACACATGCAATGACACCAGTGGATCCATATGTGGTCAGTGAAATGAACACACATACAATGAACTCTTGTGGATCCATATGAGGTCTGTGAAAAGAACACACATGCAATGACACTGGTTGATCCATATGTTCTATGTGAAAAGAACAAACATGCAATGACACTGGTGGTTCCATATGTGGTCTATGAAAATAACACACATGCAATGACAATGGTGGATCCATATGGGGTCTGTGAAAAGAACACACATGCAATGACACTGGTGGATCCAAATGTGGTCTATGAAAAGAACACACATGCAATGACACTAGTGGATCCATATGTGCTCTATGAAAAGAACAAACATTTCAATGACAATGGTGGATCCATATATGGTCTGTGAAAAGAACACACATTTCAATGACACTGGTGGATCCATACATGGTCTGTGAAAAGAACACACATGTAATGAAATCTGGTGGATCTATATGTGGTTTGTGAAAAGAACAAACATTTCAATGAAACTGGTGGATCCATATGTGGTCTGTGAAAAGAACAAACATTTCAATGACTCTAGATGTGGTTAATGAAAAGAACACATATGCAATGAAAATGGTTGATCCATATGTGGTCTGCGAAAAGAACACACATGCAATGACTCTGGTGGATCCATATGTGGTGTGTGAAAAGAACACACATGCAATGACACTGGTGGATCCATATGTGGTTTGTGAAAATAACACACATGCAATGACTCTAGTGGATCCATATGTGGTTTGTGAAAAGAACACACATGCAATGACACTGGTGGATCCATATGTGGTCTGTGAAAAGAAGAGACATGCAATGACACTAGTGGATCCATATGTGGTTTGGGAAAAGTACACACGTGCAATGACACTGGTGGATCCATATGTGGTCTGTGAAAATAACACACATGCAATGACACTGGTGGATCCATATGTGGTCAGTGAAATGAACACACATGCAATGAACTCTTGTGGATCCATATGTGGTCTGTGAAAAGAACACACATGCAATGAACTCTGGTGGATCCATATGGGGTCTGTGAAAAGAACACACATGCAATGACACTAGTGGATCCATATGTGGTCTATGAAAAGGACACACATGAAATGACACTAGTGGATCCATATGTGGTCTGTGAAAAGAACACACATGCAATGACAATGGTGGTTCCATATGTGGTTTGTGAGAAGAACACACATGCAAAATTGTGGTTCCAAATCTGGTCTGTGAAAAGAACACACATCCAATGATACTGGTGGATGCATATGTGTTCTGTGAAAAGAACACACATGCAATGACACTGGTGGATCCATGTGTGGTCTATGAAAAGAACACACATGCAATGAACTCTGGTGGATCCATATGTGGTTTGTGAAAAGAAAACACATTTCAATGACACTATTGGATCCATATGGGGTCTGTGAAAAGAACACACATGCAATGACACTGGTGGTTCCATGTGGTCTGTGAAAAGATCACACACGAAATGACTCTAGCTGTGGTTAATAAAAAGAACACACATGCAATGAACTTTGGTTGATCCATATGTGGTCTGTGAAAAGAACACACATGCAATGATACTGGTGTATCCATATGTGGTCTGTGAAAAGAACAAACATTTAAATGACACTAGTGCATCCATATGTGGTCTGTGAAAAGAACACACATGCAATGACTCTGGTGGATCCATATGTGGTGTGTGAAAAGAACACACATGCAATGACACTGGTGGATCCATATGTGGTTTGTGAAAATAACACACAAGCAATGACTCTAGTGGATCCATATGTGGTTTGTGAAAAGAACACACATGCAATGACACTGGTGGATCCATATATGGTCTGTGAAAAGAACAGACATGCAATGACACTAGTGGATCCATATGTGGCCTGTGAAAAGAACACACATGCAATGACAATGGTGGATCCATATGTGGTCTGTGAAAACAACACACATGCAATGAACTCTGGTGGATCCATATGTGGTCTGTGAATAGAACACACATGCAATGACACTAGTGGATCCATATGTGGTCAGTGAAATGAACACACATGCAATGAACTCTTGTGGATCCATATGTGGTCTGTGAAAAGAACACACATGCAATGACACTGGTTGATCCATATGTTCTATGTGAAAAGAACACACATGCAATGACACTGGTGGTTCCATATGTGGTCTGTGAAAATAACACACATGCAGTGACAATGGTGGATCCATATGGGGTCTGTGAAAAGGACACACATGCAATGACACTGGTGGATCCAAATGTGGTATGTGAAAAGAACACACATGCAATGACACTAGTGGATCCATATGTGCTCTATGAAAAGAACAAACATTTCAATGACATTGGTGGATCCATATATGGTCTGTGAAAAGAACACACATTTCAATGACACTGGTGGATCCATACATGGTCTGTGAAAAGAACACACATGTAATGAAATCTGGTGGATCTATATGTGGTCTGTGAAAAGAACACACATGCAATGACACTGGTGGATCCATATGTGGTCAGTGAAATGAACACACATGCAGTGAACTCTTGTGGATCCATATGTGGTCTGTGAAAAGAACACACATGCAATGACACTGGTTGATCCATATGTGCTATGTGAAAAGAACACACATGCAATGACACTGGTGGTTCCATATATGGTCTATGAAAACAACACACATGCAATGACAATGGTGGATCCATCTGGGGTCTGTGAAAAGAACACACATGCAATGACACTGGTGGATCCAAATGTGGTCTATGAAAAGAACACACATGCAATGACACTAGTGGATCCATATGTGCTCTGTGAAAAGAACAAACATTTCAATGACAATGGTGGATCCATATATGGTCTGTGAAAAGAACACACATTTCAACGACACTGGTGGATCCATACATGGTCTGTGAAAAGAACACACATGCAATGAAATCTGTTGGATCTATATGTGGTTTGTGAAAAGAAGAACATTTCAATGACACTGGTGGATCCATATGTGGTCTGTGAAAAGAACAAACATTTCAATGACTCTAGATGTGGTTAATGAAAATAACACATATGCAATGAAAATGGTGGATCCATATGTGGTCTGTGAAAAGAACACACATGCAATGAACTGGTGTATCCATATGTGGTCTGTGAAAAGAACAAACATTTAAATGACACTGGTTTATCCATATGTGGTCTGTGAAAAGAACACACATGCAATGACTCTGGTGGATCCATATGTGGTGTGCTAAAAGAACACACATGCAATGACACTGGTGGATCCATATGTGGTTTGTGAAAATAACACACATGCAATGACTCTAGTGGATCCATATGTGGTTTGTGAAAAGAACACACATGCAATGACACTGGTGGATCCATATGTGGTCTGTGAAAAGAACAGACATGCAATGACACTAGTGGATCCATATGTGGTCTGTGAAAAGAACACACATGCAATGACACTGGTGGATCCATATGTGGTCTGTGAAAAGAATAGACATGCAATGACACTAGTGGATCCATATGTGGTCTGTGAAAAGAACACACATGCAATGACACTTGTGGATCCATATGTGGTCTGTGAAAAGAACACAGATGCAATGAACTCTGGTGGATCCATATATGGTCTGTGAAAAGAACACACATGCAATGACACTGGTGGATCCATATGTGGTCAGTGAAATGAACACACATGCAATGAACTCTTGAGGATCCATATGTGGTCTATGAAAAGAACACACATGCAATGACACTGGTTGATCCATATGTGCTATGTGAAAAGAACCCACATGCAATGACACTGGTGGTTCCATATGTGGTCTATGAAAACAACACACATGCAATGACAATGGTGGATCCATATGGGGTCTGTGAAAAGGACACACATGCAATGACACTGGTGGATCCAAATGTGGTCTATGAAAAGAACACACATGCAATGACACTAGTGGATCCATATGTGATCTGTGAAAAGAACAAACATTTCCATGACAATGGTGGATCCATATATGGTATGTGAGAAGAACACACATTTCAATGACACTGGTGGATCCATACATGGTCTATGAAAAGAACACACATGAAATGAAATCTGGTGGATCTATATGTGGTTTGTGAAAAGAACAAACTTTTCAATGACACTGGTGGATCCATATGTGGTCTGTGAAAAGAACAAACTTTTCAATGACTCTAGATGTGGTTAATGAAAAGAACACATATGCAATGAAAATGGTGGATCCATATGTGGTATGTGAAAAGAACACACATGTAATGAACTGGTGTATCCATATGTGGTCTGTGAAAAGAACAAACATTTAAATGACACTGGTGGATCCATATGTGGTCTGTGAAAAAAACACACATGCAATGACTCTGGTGGATCCATATGTGGTGTGTGAAAAGAACACACATGCAATGACACTGGTGGATCCATATGTGGTTTGTGAAAATAACACGGATGCAATGACTCTAGTGGATCCATATGTGGTTTGTGAAAAGAACACACATGCAATGACACTAGTGGATCCATATGTGGTATGTGAAAAGAACAGACATGTAATGACACTAGTGGATCCATATGTGGTTTGTGAAAAGAACACACATGCAATGACACTGGTGGATCCATATGTGGTCTGTGAAAAGAACATACATGCAATGACACTCGTAGATCCATATGTGGTCTGGGAAAAGAACACACATGCAATGACACTGGTGGATCCAGATGTGGTCTGTGAAATGAACACACATGCAATGAACTCTTGTGGATCCATATGTGGTCTATGAAAAGAATAAACATTTAAATGACACTGGTGGATCCATATGTGGTGTGTGAAAAGAACACACATGCAATGACACTGGTGGATCATATGTGGTTTGTGAAAATAACACAGATGCAATGACTCTAGTGGATCCATATGTGGTTTGTGAAAAGAACACACATGCAATGACACTAGTGGATCCATATGTGGTCTGTGAAAAGAACAGACATGCAATGACACTAGTGGATCCATATGTGGTCTGTAAAAAGAACACACATGCAATGACACTGGTGGATCGATATGTGGTCTGTGAAAAGAAAACACATGCAATGAACTCTGGTGGATCCATATGTGGACTGTGAAAAGAACACATATGCAATGACACTGGTGGATCCATATGTGGTCAGTGAAATGAACACACATGCAATGAACTCTTGTGGATCCATATGTGGTCTGTGAAAAGAACAGACATGCAATGACACTGGTTCATCCATATGTGCTATGTGAAAAGAACACACATGCAATGACACTGGTGGTTCCATATGTGGTCTATGAAAATAACACACATGCAGTGACAACGGTGGATCCATATGGGGTCTATGAAAAGAACACACATGCAATGACACTGGTGGATCCAAATGTGGTCTGTGAAAAGAACACACATGCAATGACACTAGTGGATCCATATGTGCTCTATGAAAAGAACAAACATTTCAATGACAATGGTGGATCCGTATATGGTCTGTGAAAAGAACACACATTTCAATGACACTGGTGGATCCATACTTGGTCTGTGAAAAGAACACACATGCAATGAAATCTGGTGGATCTATATGTGGTTTGTGAAAAGAACAAACATTTCAATGACACTGGTGGATTTTTTTGAGGGTAAAACAGTAGGGCAAAAAGACCCCACTGCAATTTTTATATATTGTAGAGAGTTACAAAAGAATATTTACAAGACTCGTTCCACCTCAAAGAAGAGGGATAAATTCTAATCAGCTATCTCCTGTCTAAATTAGTTTCAATCCAAACCTTAAGGCTCTGATAATACTTCTTCTTAATTCTAAAAAGGACCCATCTTAATTCCTGGGCTACAATAGCCTTCGTGTCTCAATCGATGCATGCTGATTATTGAAAATTTCATTATTCCCGCAAATCCAAATGCCCCAAGTTCCAAGTAGCAGAATTTCCATTGCAAAAGGGACATTGAGGTCTTTTTAATCTTGACTAACACTTCAAAGATAGTTGGATCAGCCAAATTGACTGAGAAATTTCAGCCAAGAGCTCTTGCAAAAGAACATTCCCAAAACAAATGTAGGCTGGTTTCTTCACTATTGCAGCCGAAGACACAATATAAGATGCCGGGTAGAAACATTTCCTTTTCGGAAGGTTTCTAGTGTTGAGTCTATCAGCAAAGAAGAGCCGGAAGAAGAATTTGTGTTTTTCTTGACAAGAAGATTTCCATAACCAAGAGAAATGTGGTTGAACCGGTAACCAGCTAAGGAGCATAGCCTTTTTCACCGAATAATTACTGCCCCAAATGTAAGACCAACAATCAGAATCCCCTTCCCTGCCAGAATTGAGAATTTGTTCAAGACTTTGATATTCCTAATAAGCTTGCTGTGACAAAGGAAGGTAAAAAAGGTCCTGAGTCTTTGGGGTATGCAGGAACTCACTGACAGAGATGTGAGGTTTTTTTGCATAAGAGAGGAGGTGAGGAAGCTTATGTTGGAGGCAGCTATCATTCCACATATCGCACTGTAAAAGTGTGGTTTTCCCATTTCCAACCAAGCAATTTGCAAGTCCTTTAAAAATGTCAATCAGTTTGAGGTGAGCTTTCCACCAAAAGGATCCCTCAAGACTTCTTCCAGGGAGCTTATCATTACAATAGTAAGTGTTCCAAACGAGATGAACCCAAGGAATATCCTTATGATTATAAAATTTATCCAAATTCTTCAAAAGAAGAGCAGAATTTTGAACATTAAGATCAAGAACACCCAAACCTCCCTGGTTCTTGGGTTTACAAACTTTCTCCCATGCTACAAGAGCAGTACCTCTAGCTTGAACATCAGTAGTTTTCTTTCTCTACAAGCATTGCCTCATATATTTAACCAACTGCTCCTTGATAGTGACAGGAAGCTCAAAACAGCTCATGTAATATATGGGAAGGAAAGAGAACACAGATTTGACTAACTGCAATTTCCCCCCATAATTAAGAAAATCAGTAATTCCACACAACCTTCTTTCAATTCTCTGAACAATAGGCAGGAAATGTTCCACAGCAGGTTTATTCAAGCTCAAGGTCAAACCAAGGTATGTAAAAGGCAAGGAACCAGTGAGGCAAGAAAGGGTATTAGCAAAATGCCCAAGCCTCTCAGAGTCCATGTTAATAGGCATCATGCTGGACTTGGAATAATTGACTTTGAGTCCAGAGGAGAGAGCAAAAGTATGTAAAATTGCCTTAAGACATAGGAGTTGCTCAGAATCAGCCTTAAGGATTATTAAAGTGTCATCAGCATCTTTGAATCACAGAAGTCGGGACGTAAAACATTCTCGATGGGCAAAGAAAGAAGACCAGGTTCATTGCTTTATTGAGGATACTTTGAAGAAGATCAAAGACGAACAAACAATAAAGGAGACAAAGGATCTCCTTGTCGACACCCTTCTACAGAATTTTTTCCCAGCACACCATTTAAAAAGCAGAAGAAGAAGCACCCAAAGATCATCCAATCCAAGAAATCCATTTAGCTCCAAAACCTTTGGCTTTAAGGATATTGATGATAGTAGAATGCTCAATTCTGTCAAAAGCCTTCTCAAAATCCAACTTAAGAATTAAAATTTCCTCTTTTGACTTGTGGCATTGATCAAGAAATTCAAATGCCCAACCTAAATAGTCTTGGATAGATCTTTGCTTGAGGAAACCATATTGATTCTTGTGAACAAGTTTAAGACTGACTTTTTGCGATGTTGGCCAGAATCTTGGTGATAATCTTAAGGACACTATTTAGCAAAGAAATAGGCCTAAAATCAGCAGGGGTCAAAGGAGCAGCAATTTTTGGAATTAGGGTGATAAAGGAAGAATTGATGCTTTCCAAAGAGGCATTCCCTTCATAGAATTCCACAAGAAGACTCTTCACATCATCCTTAATAATAGGCCAGCAAAGCTTCATGAATTCATTATTAAAGCCATCAGGGCCTGGGGACTTATCATTAGGCAAATTTGTGATGACTTCCTCAATCTCCTCATCCGAGAAAGGCTTTTCCAAAGCATCCCTTTCTTCCTGGCTTAAGCAATCACCAGCCAAGTCATTAAGATTGAAATGCATTTCAGGCTTATCAGAAGAGCCCATTCTATTTTTAAAGGCATTTCAAAGCATGGTATATGTGGTGAGCAATCTACAAAACCAAATATCTTGAACAATGACACTGGTGGATCCATATGTGGTCTGTGAAAAGAACAAACATTTCAATGACTCTAGATGTGGTTAATGAAAAGAACACATATGCAATGAAAATGGTGAATCCATATGTGGTCTGTGAAAAGAACACACATGCAATGAACTTTGGTAATTCCATATGTGGTCTGTGAAAAGAACACACATGCAATGACACTGGTGGATCCATACGTCGTTTGTGAAATGAACAGACATGCAATGACACTGGTGGTTCCATATGTGGTCTGTGAAAAAACACACATGCAATGACACTGGTGGATCCATATATGTCCTATGATAAGAACACACATTCAATGACACTGGTGGATCCATATGTGGTATGTGAAAAGAAAAAACATTTAAATGACACTGGTTTATCCATATGTGGTCTATGAAAAGAACACACATGCAATGACACTGGTGGATCCATATGTGGTCTGTGAAAAGAACAAACATGAAATGACACTGGTGGATCCATATGTGGTCTGTGAAAAGAACAGACATGCAATGACACTGGTGGTTCCATATGTGGTCTGTGAAAAGAACACACATGCAACGACACTAGTGGATCCATATGTGGTCTGTGAAAAGAACACACATGCAATGACAATGGTGGTTCCATTTGAGGTCTATGAAAAGAACACACATGCAATGACACTAGTGGATCCATATGTGGTATGTGAAAAGAACACACATGCAATTACTCTGGTGGATCCATATGTGGTCTGTGAAAAGAATAGACATGCAATGACACTGGTGGATCCATATGTGGTGTGCGAAAAGAACACACATGCAATGAACGCTGGTGGATCCATATGTGGTCTGTGAAAAGAACACACATGTAATGACACTGGCGGATCCATATGTGTTCCGTGGAAAGACCACACATGCAATGACATTGGTGGATCCATATGTGGTTTGTGAAAAGAATACACATGCAATGACACTAGTGCATCCATATGTGGTCTGTGAAAAGAACACACATGCAATGACTCTGGTAGATCCAAATGTGGTCTGTGAAAAGGCCAGACATGCCATGACATTGGTGGATCCATATGTGGTGTGTGAAAAGAACACACATGAAATGACACTGGTGGATCCATATGTGGTTTGTGAAAAGAACACACAAGCAATGACACTAGTGGATCCATATGTGGTTTGTGAAAAGAACACACATGCAATGACACTTGTGGATCCATATGTGGTAAATGATGAGAACACACATGCAATGAACTCTGGTGGATCCATATGGGGTCTGTGGAAAGAACACACATGCAATGACACTGGTGGATCCAAATGTGGTCTGTGAAAAGAACACACATGAAATGAACTCTAGTGGATCCATATGGGGTCTTTGAAAAGAACACACATGCAATGACACTGGTGGTTCCATATATGGTATGTGAAAAGAACGCATATGAAATGACTCTAGCTGTGGTTAATGAATAGAACACACCTGCAATGAACTCTGGTTGATCCATATGTGGTCTGTGAAAAGAACAGACATGCAATGATACTGGTGGATCCATATGTGGTCTGTGAAAAGAACACACATGCAATGAACTCTCGTGGATCCATATGCAATGACCACTACAAGAAAATTTGGCTTTTACAATGGGCGATTTTTGTGGTTGAAGGCCCGTTTTTCGTGGCTAAAAAGTCTTCTATGACGGATGGCCATCGTGGTAAAAGCCCCATCACAAAAGAATCTACCACGGTTTTTTTCCTGACCGTGGGGGATCGCAACCTTTAGCCACGAAAACTTGTTCCATCGTAGATCTGTTTGCCAGCCGCGTTGACTGCTGACGTCATGCGAATTGCCACTGGCAGCCCCCGTTAGTGGCCAGTTACCGCTGTTAACAGCCATAGAAACCGTGGCAAAAGCCAGGCCCAACCAAGGCCTGCTAAATTCTAACTGGCCTAGCCCATTAGTGGAGCCCAATAAGAAGATGGACCGTTACTGTTTTGTTTTGCACTATTTGAAATGGGACCAAAGTTGCAGCCGGCAGGGGTTCGCGAACTTTCAGGCCCAATGCTGTTTCGTCCTACACTCTGCAGCCCATTAGCAGCCTGTGCCATGTCGCTCCTGTACATTTAAGGCCTACGGGCGGCCCATCACTGTTTATCGCAACCCATCATGAGCGGCCTACTGACGGCCCTTGTCTGAGATGGCCCATTACTGTTCA
Source organism: Avena insularis (assembly GCA_023614405.1). Classification (NCBI taxonomy): domain Eukaryota; kingdom Viridiplantae; phylum Streptophyta; class Magnoliopsida; order Poales; family Poaceae; genus Avena; species Avena insularis. The sequence goes on from JAJUPC010000436.1 coordinate 69,310, forward strand.
GGCCTGTTACTGTCCTGGCCTTTCGCTGTTCCAGGCTTTATCTGTTCAGGCCCACAAGCGGCACTTTACTGTTCTAGTCTGGTAAATGAGTCGTCTTGTTACTGCCCTCGCTTGGAAATTTCTCGGGTCGTTACTGTTCTGGCTTATCACTATTCTGGCCTTTCACAATTGCGGCCCTTTACTATTGTGGATGACTACTGTTTTGGCCTGTTACTGTTCTAGGATTTCACGGTTTCTTGCCTGTTACTATGATGGGCTATTCTATTAAGGCTTGTTACTGTTAAGGCTTGTTACTATTATGGCTTGTTACTCTTACGGCCTGTTACTATTACGCTTCTGACCTTTTATAGTTTCGGCCTTTTCTGAAGCCTATGCCAATATCATAAAACGTTTATATAATCCAGCATTTTTGTACTGTTCATCATCACCCGAATACACGACGGGCCAATAACAAAGCACGGTACTGTTCCCTAATCGACCTGCCGGGCGTAGTTACCGTAACGACTACCACATATGTGGACGGCGTCAACTAAATGCATACATGGCCTACGCGAGTTATCTAGATATTACATCACCTGCAAACTTCTTAAAATTATTATATATTATCAAATCAATGGAAAGAAAAATCGGCATTTCAGTTGACAATCAAGTTGATAGCAGAGTCATCAATTGATCACATGCATATTCCTTTGAGTGTGACAGCTACATTGGAGGAGACATGATCTTGCATCCCCCTCTTTGGTGGCGATAGCAATAATTGCACCCTGAAACTAAGTAATAACAAGTTAGTACATCAAACAAGACAAACTACTCATTTGACTGATATGACAGGAGCTATGAACTAGAGTTCACAACTGGTCAATGGTTCAATTATTGACCAACACGTCAAACAAACAGGACAAGCAAGAATGCTTTAAACGAGCAATCAAAAAATGTGTGTGTGGCTTAGAATTTTAGCAAAAATAAACTAGCCAGGTCATTTCAACAAATATATATGGAAGCAGTTCTATACCCTAAAATGCAAGAGACGTCGGGTGACTCGGAATTTGCGCTGAGACACAAAATGGCATGCACTTACTGTCATAGCGAAGAATGAACCAGGCAGAAATTATAACCGCATCATATGAGAACTTGTAGAGCAGGAATGCAAACCACAAATGAACTATATATTGCAGAGGGTAGTTATGTCATGACCTAGGATGCACCAGACCCAGAACCAGATGCAAGATATAATGGCATCGCTCGTGAACCTATAGAGCAGGACAAACAAGCATTAGAAAAGTGTGACTAGAATGAAATGAGCAATCAAACAAAGTGTTTCTTAGAATTTTAGCAAATATAAACAAGCGAGGTCATTTCAGCAAATATATATGGAAGCAGTGGTATATCCTGGAATGCATAGTCATTGGGTGATTCAGAATTTGCGGTGAGCTACACAATGTCATGTAGTTACAGTCATAGCTAAGAATCAACCAGATAGAAATTATAATGGCATCATAAGAGAACATCTAGAGCAAGAATGCAAACCACAAGTGAACTACATAGTAGAGGATAGTTATGCCATTGATTAGGACGAACCAGCACCAGATAAGGAAATAATGGCATCGCCTGTGAACCTGTAGAAGAGGCTATGCAAACCATCATGTTCGTTGTTCCATTCTGGGCTCTATGCAAGAAAAAGAAAATAGTTAGTGTTGTAGCTTTTGAAGAACCAGATGGCAATAACAAAATTATAATCGAATTAGTATGAAGAGTCAAAATGGGTACTACCGAACATCATAACGATGCCAAGGAGGAAACAATAATAGGAACTTATCTCAGGACGAACCACATAGATTCATTAACTGTGGAGCAGGGAATCTAAACAAATATTTTCCACTAATTTTACATTTTGCAGAACTACACGATAGCAGGCAATTACTGTTGTTCGGAGTAGCTAAGAACATGTGCATGACTTCAAAATTTGTAGAGAAGCGAATACAAACCAACATGTCTAGTGACCTACTCCGTAGTATCTAGCACGAAGAATAGGCGTGCGCTTTGACTGGGTGCACAGAACGATTAGAAAAATGCAGTTCACTGTGACAGGCTTGAACCTGCTGTACTACTGACAAAACAAAAAAGGAGTTGGTGATTTGGTTACCATGGTCGAATAGGCTTCTAATCATCATTCGTACCGGCGCGAGTGACATCCTTGTCACCCAGGGTGCTTCGGTTGCGCCGGCTGTTTGCGCCAGGGAAGCAGATCTTGGGCACTCGATGCCGACTTGACCACGGTGGATGAGGTTGAATTGGTGCACTAGATGGCGGTTCAGGTAAGGTACGGGTATGGAGGATGCCACCGGTGTTGATGTAGATCTTGGGCAGTCGTTGACGGATTCAGCGCCGTGGAGGGGAAGTGGGAAAAGAAAATCAGGTGCGATGGACGATGACGGACTCGGTGACCAAGGTCGGGTGCGGTGGATGTCGGTGAAGCGGCAATGACGCTTTGGATGAGACCGCATCTGATGCAGCTCCGGTATACTGTTGGCTGAGGAGTGGATGGTGTCGAGTTCCGGCGGGCAAAGCCAACCGTGGAGAAGTGTTGTGGGAGGTTCCAGGCGCGAGAAATTTCTCAGTGTTTGAAATGGAGGGGCGCGAGGGAGTGGGGACCCCGTGATTTTGGTATCGTTTGAAACGGAAGGGCGCGAGAAATTTCGCAGTGTTTGAAATGGAGGGGCACAAGGGAGTGGGGACCATGTGATTTTGGTATCATTTGAAACGGAGGGGCACGAGAAATTTCGCAGTGTTTGAAATAGAGGGGTGCGAGGGAGTGGGGACCACGTGATGTTGGTATCGTTTGAAACGGAGGGGCGCCAGAAATTTGGTAGTGTTTGAAATGGAGGGGAGCGAGGGAGTGGGGACCACGTGATTTTTGCCGTCTAGCAATCTTGTCCGTCCATCCCAAATCAACAGGCCATAGGGGATACCTTCCCTTCGAAGGCTCTAGCGCGGACGCCTATGCAACCAATTGCTGGGTGTCCAAGAGTAGACTATAGGGGTAGATGTGTAGGTTACTGTAGTAGCATACCATTAATCGGGCTAGCTGGCGCGATGTCATTTTGGCACTCCACGAGTTCAAAATTTTACTTATGGTGTTCAGGAGTGAATGCATGCTTCGCACGACTATTTTATTGCGTGCACTCCAATAACTTACCTTATTAAAGCATAATAATATCCTGCATAATTTAGAACTTTGGTGCAATACTTGGTCGACTTATTAGAACTAAACATCTCTCGGGTATTTTAGAAGTACTCCCAAACATGTTTCTAGCTTACGAAGATATCGTGTATTTTTTAATGGATGCAGTACTATGGATGGTTTTGCATGACTGTCGACATGCACAATTTTGGTTTTGCATTGTTCACATTTGATGTCTAGATAGACAATATACATATACCTCTCCATGAACAACGATAAGTTTCGTCGTTTTTCCCCTACTTTCTAAATGTTACATTAAACTACCATCATTTCCAATGATGCATGAAACGACCAAAAAAGAGTTGTGACCTTTTTTTAGTATCTAAAAATATTTTCATTGTTAATAATTATCTTTTACCATTTTACAGAGCATTCCATAAAACAAAACAATGTTTTCACCATCAGGGGAAATGTTTCCATTACATGACAAAAAATAATGTCTTTATTACCAAGAATATATAGCACAAGAAATGAATTCCAACACAATAATCATATGCAATGACCTAATATGTATAAACCTTAGTGACCGTTTAATTTGTAATTAGAAGTGTCAAGGAGGGAGATTCTAGATTCATTTGTGGTTCCTAGGTGCAAATTTTTAATTCAATAAATATACTATATTCTTGTGGACACTCACAAAGACAATTGACCTCTTGTCTTAGGAGACTTGTGATAAAACTATTACTAGTAGTTCGGAAATAAGTGACTTGGAATTTATCTAGATTCGTATGTATCACTAAAATACGTCTATATACTCGTGAATATGATCTATATACTCGATCTATATACTCGTGAATATAGACAAATCTAATTTTCGTATTGAGGGAGTACGGCAATATTATAAATTTGCAACATTGTCGGTATAAATAATGATATTCGCTACACTCCATAAACGAAACCACTTCTTTTCTTCTATCACAGTTTTACATTTTTGTATTGAAGTATTTTTACTATAAAATAACTCACGAAATTAGTTACTGTACACGTTAGTGATTAAGTACTTCCACTAATTTGTATTTACATACAGAGGTAATACTACACACCCAATTAACATCATAAGTAATTTCTCTTTCTCTCTTTCTAGAGGAGTTTTCTAGGTTATCAGTTTGAAGAATCATTTGTCAGATACGTAGAATTGAACACTTTAAATTATACAGCGAGTGATTAGATGGATGGACGATTAGTGCATAGAGGCAGTCGAGCTGGTAAAATGCTCACATTTAATGGTAGATGTGAGCACAATTGATTGAGTGGCAAACCTTTTTTTATGCGGTCGAGGCCCCCGTACGCTGATGACCCTTGCTAATCAACACAGCTCACACATAAGTGTATTTTTACGTAGTAGTAGTAGAAACATTATCCAGGAAGAAAGAGTTTAGCGTCTAGCAATCTTGACCGTCCAATCCGAAATCAACGGGTCAAAGCGGATACCTTCCCTGCAAAGGCTCTGGCGGGAATGCCTATACAAGAAATCATTGGCTGTCCGCGGGTAGACTATAGGGGTAGTTCTGCTTGTGACCCAAAGTACTCCAGAGTCCAGACAATAGCTGGGTCTCCCTGATGCTGACGGTGCATTTTCTTGTCTAGACACTGGTTCCCGGATCCCTACACATCTAACAAAGTAGAAAGTATGACCAAATTTAAAGATCACTCATTGACTATTTAATTATTTTTGATTTATCAGACATACTCTCCCTACAGCCTATTTTTTCTGATAATGCCCTCCAACCTAATTAAAAAGGATGTCACGGTATTTGACTAAATTTGAATGTAATATGTACACTAAACAGTGACTACTATATGGCAAGTATATCGTTACAAAAGCTCCACAGAGCACATTCGAACGCTAAAGAGTGCAATATAATTATGCGCAGACGGATGAGAAAAAAATGATCCATGCACCCAAAAGAAAGAAAAAAGGAGGGCCACGTAGGCAAGTCCTCCCCCTTCCTAGTTCCTACTCCAAACTTCGGCGATTGCAACACTGTGGCCGCCCTGCGATGGTAGGGCCTCGACGACCTCCGCAATGGTCGCGACCTCGACGACCAACATGAGATGGCTTCTCTCTTCCTACTTAGCGGGGCGTGACTGATGTCTAGGCACTTCTATTCTTGTAGACAGTTGTTGGGCCTCCAAGTGTAGAGGTTTGTAGAACAGCAGCAAGTTTTCCCTTAAGTGGATTACCCAAGGTTTATAGAACTCAGGGAGGAAGTGGTCAAAGGTATCCCCTCTCAAGCAACCCTGCAATCAAGATACAAGATGTCTCTTGTGTCCCCAACACACCCAATACACCTGTCAGGTTTATAGGTGCACTAGTTCGGCGAAGAGATAGTGAAATACAAGTGGTATAGATAATTATAAGTGGTAACGGTGATAGAAAATAGCTTGATGACGTGTGGTTAACGTGGGAAAAGACTAAAGGAAAACTGAAATAAAGAAGGAAGCAAGCAAACATGTAACAGATCTAGTTGCAAACGGTGTTTCAGTTCTTAGAAACAAGGCCTAGGGATCAAACTTTCACTAGTGAACACTCTCATATAAATATCTTCTCTTTATGATACTACTCTTAACTATGCTCCGGTTGAACACTCTAATCATTGGTAGGGCTATAACAGCACACCTCAAAGTTCAGCTTTCCCATCTAGAAAACCCCACACTGTCACCTTGAGCACTAGATGGTTCAAACAAACACCACAATTTCATAAAGACATCCAACACCAAATATAACTCATAACAAGTATTTGGAATCTCTAGCCTAAGTGCCACCATGGTGTGCACACTGTCAACTTCACACACATGGGGAGAGCAGAGATCTATTAAAGGACTTGAGTATCAAGGTAGATCTATAGATTACAAGCTCATGATCTCAATAAGATGATGCACAGAGAGAGATGAACACATAGCTACCGGTAGAACCCTTAGCCTCAAGAGAGAACTACTCCCTCCTCATCATGGGAATCAGCAACGACGATGGAGATGGTGGTGGAGATCGATGGAGATGGCTCCGGGGGCACTTCCCCGTCCTGGCAGGGTGCCGGAACAGAGACTTTTTGTCCCCCGAATCTCCCCTTCGGTGGTGGCAGCGCTGCAGAACTTTTCATGGCTAGAGGCTTCACGATTTAGGGTTTTTGCATCGAGAGGCATCTTATAGGCAAAGAGGCAAGGTCGGTGGGCGGCTAGGGGGCCCACACAACCTAGTGGCGTGGCCAGGGCTAGCCCGCGCCACCACATGGTGTGGCCACCCTGTGGCCCCTCTCTGTCTCGTCTTATGGTTCTGTGAATCTTCCGAGAAAATAACGACTTTGGCTTTTGTCCGGTCCAATTCCGAGAATATTGATTTTCTGACTTTCTGGAACCAAAAACAGCAGAAAACAGGCAACTGGCATTGTGGCTCTTGTTAATAGGTTAGTCCAAGAATATTGTTTGTTTCACATAAGGAAAACATAGCATAGTGGCATTCAGCTTGTCCCCCATTGAGTAGCAAACATAAATGCATAGGACACCTTCAAAGTTCATAAGAGTGACTAGATACAAATAGTTTAAAACAAGCAATATCAAGGTATGCATCAATCAACAAGTCTTGGGACAATGCACATAGAACTAAGAATGGCCACTATGCTCTCAAAGTAGGTGCATAAAGATAGAAGGTGGAGACTCAACAAAAAAGTAAAAGAAAGGCCTTCATAGAAGGAAGTAGGGATTCAAGTTTCATAAAGAGCTTCCAAAAATTATGGTACTTAATAGCTTTTAGCTCTCATTGCCCCTATCATAAGCATCTTGAAGTGATTAAGGTTAAAGTGAACAAACTATGGTGTACATGCTTGACGAAGTATAAGTTAGAAATCTCATGTCCCTTGAATACGAGGGCCGCTCCTCATGCTACTCAAGTTTAGTCACCGGTAAGTTCTTGTCATTGTAAGTACATGTGTATCATAGAGAACCGCCAACGGGGTACCCCTTGCCCGATGATACGGAAGAATCCCCATATCAAAATGACAAGGCAAGCAGACAACGAGCATCTCAGCAATCTTCTTATTTACCATGGGAATATGGTGCTTTTTTCTCTCTTTCCTCTTTTCATAATCTCTTTTTTTTCTTTCTCTTTTTTCTCAATATAGGACTCTTTTTTTATAAGAAGAATGTTTCATAGACAACTCATTATGGTTACGCTGCAGGTTTCCACCATGTCAGCATGGATTAGACCAGTGTCCCAGGCATTTCTCTAACACATATACATAACTCCATGGACTTACAAGCTCCCCTTTCATTTCACACCAACGACATCCATAGACAAAAGAGCATGATATCAACTAGGTACAAAGTACAAGTGCAATGTTGAAAGCGTTCCCCATGACATGGTTACGCTAATCCCCAACAAATAAGTGCAAGCATATACAACATAGACGACACAATGGCTCAAGTTTATTAAGGGCAAGAAAAGTAAAGTGTGCCATCAAGTTCGTGAGAACTTTAATCACTACTTTTCTCATAACAAGTTTAATTTGGAAGGTAAACAAAAGCATGAATATACTTGGAATAGCATAAGCTAGTAGGTAGGTATGGTGAACTCTTTGGAATAACTTGGTTTAGGGAGTTGGATGCATGAGTGGAACTCATACTTGGTTGTGGAGGCTAGCAAAAGACTGGGAGCGACAAACTAAGAGAGCAATAATGGCCATAATCATGAAGAGCGACAAAACATCATTGATCAAAGCATAAAGTGATACTACAAGTTGAAAACTAATGGATCATAAAGGCTATGGTGACTTGAGATAGTCATAACATGGTGTGAGCATGCGCTAAGTCGACCCAAATAAAGCATCAAAGGACAATACCACTATACTATGCTTTAATATGCTAAAACAACGCATGATTCATCCAAGGCACATTAAGCAATATCAATTGTTTATAACAAGTCATGCTACAACAAAGAATACTAAGCATAAAGCCAAAAATAATCAAGCATGGCATGAAAAAGCATAGGCCACAGTCAAAAACAAGCTCTCTTTACCACTTAAGCATGAACTTTCCTACTCTTTTTCCAATCCAAACCAAACTATTTGAAAACCAATGTATGAAAGAGGAGGTCCAACCAATTTATTCAAGCAAACTAAGAAAACCAAGAAAACGAAAAACCAAAAACAAAAACTAAAACAAAAAAGAAGACGCTCCAAGAACAACACAACTGTGCATGAAACAATAAAAATGAAGCGTTTGGAAGAAACCTAGGATTTTTATTGATGAAGAGGGGGATGCCTTGGGCATCCCCAAGCTTTGAAGCTTGTAATTCTTGGACATTTCTTGGGGTGACACGCGTGGCATCCTCAAGCTTGAGCTTTAGTCCATCCTTCATCTCATTACTCATTCCTTCCATACACCTGAAATTTTTCCTTCATACAAAACTTCACATAATCTTTATTAGCAACATTAGTGCACTCAAGATAAATAAGTCTTAAGGTTAAGTTCGGACACCAAATAAACTTTCATTAGAACACTACCTAATGAAGCACTTTCCTCAAAAATCTCAATTCCCCAAAAGAACTCAAAAAGGAACCAACAAGAAGCAAATGCAGAAAATGGCAGAAATCTGTCAAAACGACCAGCAGGTAAAGACGATTTTTTTCGAAGACCTTCTGTTGCTCAAATCAAAAAGTGTTGAACTAACGAAAGTTAGGTAACAACCTGGGGCAGACGCACACAAATTCACACCTCAAAAAGACGTTCAGAGATTTTACATGAATTTGTACGGTGAAGCTCAGAAATCTGTTTCAGGACAGCAACTTTCCCAATCATTACTTCTCTCTCCTTAGAGGTTACTCTTGGCACAAAAAGCAAATAAAAAGGATAAGTAGTTGTTATTACAGAGGTAATAACTTCCAAGAGTCATCTAAAACTTTTGGGTTATCTCCCAATAAGTACTTTTCTTTAACGCCTTTAAGTTAGGCATAAGAAGCAAGAAAAAGAATCAAGTGTTCTCAAATGAAGAAGCATTAAGACCAAATTTTGTTTTCATAGGAGAGGCGAAAGAAATCTTCTCTCTCTTCTTAGGGAAGTGTTCTATACCTTTCTTGAGTGGGAGTTGATATTTAATGGTGCCTTCTTTCATATCAATAATGGCACCAACAGTTCTAAGAAAAGGTCTTCCCAAAGTAATAGGACAAGAAGCATTGCATTCAACATCCAAAACATAGAAATCAACGGGGACATAAGCATTGTTAACCATAATAAGAACATCATTAAGACTCCCCATGAGTTTCTTTTTAGCATTATCATCAAGTGGGACATTCAAATAACAATCTTCAAGTGGAGGCAAATCAAGCATATCATAAATCCTTCTAGGCATAATAGAAACACTACTATCAAGATCACATAAAGCTTTGAAATCAAAATCATTCACTTTCATATTAATGATGGGTTCCCAACCATCTTCTTGATTTATAGGAATAGAAGCTTTATGTTTCATCTTTTCTTCTTTAATCTTTATGAGAGCATCAATAATGTGTTTTGTAAAGGCCATGTTCATAGCACTAGCATTAGGACTTTTAGCAAGCTTTGTAGGAACTTAATAACTTCAGAGATATTGCAACCATCAAGATCAAAATCAAATTTATCATCTAAAGTAGTAGAACTATTACTAGCCTCAACACTAGTTGTGGTGATAGTAGAAACACTAATGTTTCTAGCAATTTCATCTTCTCTTTCCCATTTTGCATGTAATTCAGCTAATAGTCTAACATTTTCATTAATTCTTACTTGTATAGCATTAATATCTGCAAAGGGATTCTCATTAGTTTCAGGTTTAGCAGCCATTTTATTCAAAGAAGATTGAGCTTCGGCCAAAGATGATATATTCCTTTCAGCATTAGAAAGTTTCAATTGTAAACTAGGAATTTCCCTATTTAGACTCTCAAGTTGATGGCTAATGTTCTTCAATATGGTAGATTGTTCATCCATAGTTTTAGTAAATAGTTTATTTTGCTCATATTGCATTTGCATGAAGTTTTTAGTGGCTCTTTTAACTTCTAAAATTCTTCCTTCACTAGGTAATCCAGTTTTACCATTATAACCATAAGTATTACTAGGAGGGTAAGGCCTATAATTGTTATTACCATAAGTATTGTTGCCAAAATTGTTATTTCTTATGAAGTTCACATCAACTTGCTCTTCTTGAGCAACCAAAGAGGCTAAGGGAACATTATTTGGATCAATATCGGCTTTCCCATTCACAAGCATAGACATCATAACATCAATCTTATCACTCAAGGAGGAAGTTTCCTCAACAGAATTTACCTTCATACCTTGTGGAGCTCTCTCAGTATGCCATTCAGAATAATTAACCATCATATTGTCTAGAAGTTTTGTTGCAGCACCCAAAGTGATGGTCATAAAGGTACCTCCAGCAGCAGAATCCAATAGGTTCCTTGAAGAATAGTTCAATCCTTGTGAAGATGTCCTTGACTCCCCGGCAACGGCGCCAGAAATTGATGGCGTGGTGTTGATGTGGGAGTTTCTTCTTCTTCTTCGTTCCCGGCAACAGCGCCAGAAAATATGCTTGATGGCCCAAATTATATCGAGCTTGTTGGGGAACCCCAAGAGGAAGGTATGATGAGCACAATAGCAAGTTTTCCCTCAGTATGAAACCAAGGTTATCAATCCAGTAGGAGCAAGGAAACACCCCAAAGGTGTAGCTAGCTGAATGTTGGCAGGGCGCACTACCGGTGCCAGCAGCAACGTGGAGACCTGCACAACACAACCACATAACTTTCTCCCCAACTTGCGATGAGGTTGTCAATCTCACCGGTTTTGCTGAAAACAAAGGATTAAACATATCGAATGGAAGGAAGTAATAGTTTGCTGAAAGTAAACACAAAGCAGTAAACAGTTTGTAGATTGCATGTAAAAGAAAATGATGGGGGTCCATAGTTCACTAGAGGTGGCTCTCCTTAAGATAGATAACACGCTGGGTGAACAAATTACAGCGGGGCAATTGACAAACATCGAGAAAGCAATACATGCATATACTAATCATCTTGACTCCTTTGGAACTTGATTGGGCATTACAACATTATACATAGACCGCCATCCAACTGCATCTATGACTAATAATCCACCTTCGGGTTATCATCCGAACCCCCTCCAGTATTAAGTTGCAAGCAACAGATTATTGCTTTACGAATTGTGTCTAATGTAAACAATACGATTGTTCTATGAACAAAGGATTGTTGTTTTCTCCCTAGTAGCAACAGCACATCTAGTACCTTAGAGATTTCTGTCACTTCCCTAGATTACCAGAGGCATGAACCCACTATCGAGCATAAATACTAACTCTTGGAGTTGCTAGCATCTACTTGGCCAAGATATCTACTAACAACGGAAAGCGGATAGTGGAAGCAAAACGTCAAGTACTGGGTCTCCCTTGTTCAAAAAAAGTACCGGGTCTCGTCGCCGGCCTTCGAGCAATCTTATTGGTCAATCAAGTGATCAAGCTTACTAGCTGCAAATATTGTGCAGTGTGCTAAGGCTTGGGCATGAGCTAAGAAAATAACTTGACGTGAGTCTAGCAAAATCAAAACTGCTCCACCATTTAGGTCTCTTGCGTGGGTCCCATGTAGCAGCTTTTTTTTACTTTTTTCTCTCCAAACTACTAGTGCTCTGGCCAATGAAAATGCCTCAAAGTATTATGACAAATATTTTAATCAACTAGCCTCTGGGTCTTGTACTAGACACAAGTCCAAGAATATTTTAATCAAAACTTCTCCACCATTTCGGTCTCTTGCTCGTAGTAGTAGTACTCCCTCCCATCCATATTTACTCATCGCTGAATTGGACGTATCTAGCAATGAATCGGAGGGAGTAGTAGTCACATTAAATATACTTAGGGCGTGACGCATAAGCATCGCAAACGGTCACCAAAAGATCGAACAACAAACTTAAAGATAACTTTGGGCTTCTTTGGATAACAGGATTTAGAAACACCGGAATTTGACTCAGTCACAGGTACAAAATAATGGATTGCAAAATAGAGGAAATAGCTTTCTTTGGATAACTGAATTTGAAAACACAAGATAATAGGGTCGGAGGTACAAATCTGCTGGCTTAAAGTCATTTCAATGAAACACAGTAAACACGGAAGAAAATTGCCTCAATCCTACGCGAATGAGTGTAAAAAAGTGGATGTTGAAATTCCTATGGGATTGGGGTGTAGAAATGCAATCTATATGAATTTTGGAGGTATGATTCCTTTCATCCAAAGGGATTCCTTATGAAAAAAAATACTATGGGTCGAATTCCTCCAAAATTCCTTTGAAAATCCTTCGATCCAAATTGGCACTTAAACAAGATGTGCGTGCTCACGACAGACAAACACCTTCCGGCAGGAGGTGATGCGGTCATAGATTTTTATCTTGAACCCTTCTGCGGTGACCTTGAACATAAGGCAGTCACCCTCCTTCAACCCATGGAAAGCAGCAAAGGTAGCCCACTCTTTGTCCAGGACGATATGGTCTTTGTTGCGGTTAGCATGGACAACCCACTCGCATTCCCCGCATGCTTGGACCACCACTAGTTGTGGGTAGGGGCGTCCCTTCAATTAAGGCTTGAAGTAAGTCGGGATGATAAGCATATACAAGTCATGCTGGACTAACTGGATGTAGAAGTGCCTAGGACGATCCGTCGTGGCATGGTGTCCAACCGACCTAGGGCGTCTTCTCGGTTTGGCAGAACTAGTGACCGACCTGGCAGTACTTGCCCTTGCCAAGGCCTCCACTCTCCTATCCGGTAGCTTCAACTCCCTTGGTATGATGGGGAGAGCATCTTCATAGCCACCTGGAGTTGGAGCTGTCCGGTCAAGAATGTAGTCTAAGTTCGGCATTACAACTAGGTCGTCCTACATGAAAATTACCATTAGGTCAGTCCTTTGTAATTACCAAAACAACACAATGCATTGTATAAATTGACTAAAGATCATGATGAGTCATTGCACCATCAAAATTACCTAAACAACACAAGGTATCTGGTAAATTAAATTGCCTACACAACACAATGCATCATCAGAATGACCTAACCCGATGGGTCCTCAAAATTATCGGAACAACTACTAGTAGAAGGCATAACATTTAATTAGATTGATTAAACAGCACAATGCATATCCCCCACAAAAAAAGCACAATGCATAATCTGAATGGCTAAAACAGCACAATGCATTATCTGGATAGACAAAACAACATATATGCAGTGCATCATCAAAAATACCAAAACAGCAAAAGGTATTATGGTAATTAAATTTAATAAACAGTGTCTGCACAATCAAAATTACCTAAACTGATGGGTCATTGAAATAATCTGAACAGATAGAAGGCATATCATTTAATCCTAAACAGCAGAACACAGATCAAAATGGACGAAACAACACACTAAGGAGATAGGACACAATGCATCATACAAAAAAACCAAAACAGCACAAAGCGGCATGGAAAATTCCTAAACAGCACAATGCATCATCTAAGTACCAAAACAGAACCCTCCATCATCGTCATCAAGAATATTCCATAACTAAGCAGAATAGCACAAAAGACAAATATAGATACATTCAAATCTAGGCAATGTCAAGTCAGTTATTTCTAGACGAAGGGAGTATAAAGAAAAACACAAAAGACAATTATCAAGAATATGACATACAACTAAGCAGTTCAACAAAGGACCTGTAGTACATGTTGCAAAAATATGACTAGATGCATGTTGGATTTGGGTTAAAGCCCCAATCCTCCAGATCTAACCTCGTTGCAGTTGGGGGGCACGAACTTGCACAGGGGTCGATGGGTTGAGAAGATGAACAAGGCGCCACTGACGAAGAACCAGCCACATACACCAAAGAAGCACAGACAATCGCTGATGAAGGAGGCGCCTGAAGGAAATATGCCCTGAGAGGCAATAATAATATTGTTATTATGTATTCCTTGTATATGATAGATGTTTATTTTGCATGCTATAATTGTATTGATAGGAAACGTCAATACATGTGTGTTTAATAAACAAAAAGGGTTCCTAGTTATGCCTCTCTTCCGGACTAGCTCGTTGATTAACAAGATGATTAAGGTTTCCTGATCATGGACATTGGATGTTGTTAATAACGAGGTCACAACATTTGTGAAATAATGTGATGAACATTCATCCGAAGTATAGCATTATGATCAAAGTCATTATGTTTACATTGTATAACATCATATGAAGTAATCTTAGTCCTTAGACCATGAGATCATGTTAATTGCTAACACCGGAAGAGTATCTTGATAACATCAAACATCACATCGTAACAGGGTGACTATAAAGGTGGGTTCAGTGCTACGAAGGTGTTATGTTGAGGCTCATGGATCAAGAGTGGAATTTGTCAATCCTGATGACAGATAGATATACTATGGGCCCTCTCGGTGATATCACATTAAGATAGCTTGCAAGCAAGTGATGTGATCACTAGAATGTTATATCACGGGAACGAGAAAAGAGTGCATGTCGGTAACGAGATTAAACTAGGTATTTGGATACCGATGATCGAATCTCGGACATGTATTATATCATGAGACAAAGGGATTAAGTTACTAGCGTTAAAGGTTCTCACGATCACAGAAGTCATCGTTGAATGTGCAGGAGTCAGTATGGATCTCTAGGTCCCGCTTCTGATTATTGATCTGAGAGGAGTCTCAATCAGTTCTGCATTATTCGCGAACCATAGGGTGACACACTTAAGGGTTGCCGGACACCATTTTGGAGCACATATGTTTCAGACGAAAGGACTGCAAAGCGCATGAATTGTTTTGGGTGAAAGTGCAGAAAGTGGTTCTGCATGTGATATTGAAATGTTGCAAGGGGTTTTATGGGAATGTTTGTTAATTAAAGCAATTAACAAAATTCTGAATAAAATAAATAAAAGAGTCTTATTAATTGAGAGTTGCATTAAATTTGGTGGAAATTTAATGCATGTGAGTTGAATTTTGGGTGGAGCTTGAATTGATGTGAGTGGAGCTTCCACCACATGAATGAGGAAGAGGTGGGGGAACCCCCCTTGGCGATCAAGCCAGTTGTGCTCTCTTACGAAGAACTGAATTCTCCCAGAAGTTGGTGCTTCGATGCTTCCTCTAAGATCTGTGGTGACTAGCCACTGTAGGTCTCCTCCTAGGGTTCCTGGAAGTTGAGCTCCAAGAAACTCCGGATGTGGGCGTCCCAGTAACTCCGACAGTGAATCTAGATCCCCCTCGAAGATCAGCTGACCTCCGTTTCCCAACTGGTAAAACTTGCTGAACTGAGTCTCCATCTACAAGAATTTAGGATGAGGAGGTTAGTGAAGTGATCAAGTGTGTCAAATTTTAAGTAGTAATGTAAGAATTTTGAGGAACATGAATTTTTGAGAAAGAAGGAGTTCACAAGGGTAAGGGAGGAGATAGTTTTTCATAAATACTCCCTTAGGTTTTGAAATTAAGTTTTTTTGTTTGGACGTCCATTCTAACTAGGGTCCCCTATGGTCAGGATGGCTCTGATACCAACTTGTCAACACCCGGATTTTTAAACCCAGATGCCCGTTATGCCATACCTCGCAATCATAGGATTACCATTTTTGCGAGACATAACGGATTTGATATCACAATACATCATCCATTACAAACCATACATAAGGTCTTACACAAATAAGGATCTCATGATCCAGTCTTAATAGAACAAGCAGCGGAAATAAAAGATAAGCGTAGCGGTGGGGTCCATCTTCGAGGCATCAATGCCGGCAATGAGATAGTTCTAGTTATCATAGCCGTCCTGCTGGCCATCATCTTGATAGTCTCCTTCATAGTCTGTCCATTAGAATAGCTAGGGACAAAAGCCATGAGTACTCTTTAAGTACTCGCAAACTACCACTAACCAGTAATATAGTTCTAGGTTAATGTGCTAAATCTAAGTTTAACTATAAAGTTAAGTTTGAAACCTAAGCTGAGTTCTGAAGCAAAGAAAGATAAAATAAAGTTCTAGAATCACCTAAGTTGGGAAGCTATTGTCATAAACACAACCCTGTTGTGGTCAAGTCAAGATTCATCATTCATTTCATAAGTTGTTTGAAAAACATCTGACAACGAAACAATATGGCCATTCCAACTATCCATAACCGCGGACGCGGCTATTCGAATAGTTTGACACTCTGCAGAGGTGGTACACTTTCACCACAAGATTCGATACATCTGTCAGGGATAACCCTGAATGATCATACTTAGTATGCAGATAATCAAACATAACCTTCCCATTACACACCCTAGTATAAGCACCTCTCCTATGAGCATGGCCTCCCAACCATGACCATCAGTCATCTTGGGCACTGCATAGGTGGACAACATTGAGAGGTAGCCTCAGCTCAAACCTCTCCATGAGAACTAATACTAATGCATATAAATTTCCAGCTAAGCCTTACCCAATTCAGGTAATGTGGTTGTACGGTAAATTTGGAATGGTATCGCATCCGAATCCAACCATCCGTTTTATAAAAGGGTTAAGGCTCATGCCTCAACATTTTCATCATCATAAAACATTTGTGTTGCTCAACACATGTCAAAACATCTCAATAGAATGACTCATCATTCCAAGGTTTTCATAATTCATTTTCACCAAGTGCTCCCATCTAAAGTGACTCAAGTTTTTGATCTACTCTAAACTACTAAGTTAAGAGTGTTCACTAAGGTGGAAATGGTGGGATCAATCTCATGCCATAGAATGACATCTAAAGGGTTCTAAATAGGTCAAGTTTTATACTCTTTATGCTACCTCCAAAACAAGTAAAGAACTTTGGGTAAAGTAAAGGAAGTAAAGCTTGTAAATAAGACTTGGGGTAACTAATAGTCAAAGTGATATGACTCAAGCATGCCTATAACATCTTTGCTAAACCATCTAGTTTAATCCTAGCTTGCTAAGCATTATACTTGCAAGTGTTAGCTTGTATTGTTAATGGTGGCTTGCCTTGGTTGGTGCAGTGGTTGAAGTTTTCTTCTTCTTCTTCTTGGTAGAACTCCTCCTCCTCGTAGACTTGGTCGGTACTATCGTCTATAAATACATATGGAGTACACAATCACCAAACAATACTTAACTAGTCTAATTAGTATTCTAAGACACACATTTGATGATCTATTATCATCACAAGCATCACAATTTTAATTCAATAGTTTCACTCTTTTTAATTTAGAAAAGTAATTTATACTCATTGAAAAATTAACTAAGATTTAATATTCACCACTTAAAACATGGGATCATGTGGACACATGTCATCACCACATATTCTAACATGTGGGAATGTGATTTAAGGATTGGATAATAATTACTTTGGTTTAAGTTCAATATTTAATGATTTAAAGTGACTAGAAATGCCTATATAGCATTATTTTGGTACTAGTCCAAAGTCACTACATGTAAACCTTAATATTATTACATATTCAGATAGGTATGATGAAATGTGATTTTTGAGAGTTGGAATCAACTCAAAATCTATCTTGGTTGATTTTATAAAAATGTTGCAAGGTGCAAATGCTTCTGTTTTGTTATTTTCACTAGGAGAGATCTATAACTCTAATTGAATTAAATCCAACGGGCTTGGATAGATCTTTTCCATACCTTTTAGGCAAAATTGGTTTCATGCAATTTGGATTTGTCAAACTCCCAGAATTGATTTTTAAACTAGTGGATAGAAACTAGATTAACTCTAAATAGAAAAAACTAAATTTGCAACTTTAACACGCGCGGGAACTAACTGGGCCGGCCCATCTACGCACAGTGCATGCAACGGGCTGCCTGACATGCGGGCTCCACCAGTTAGCGGCACAACATCACCGAAATGGTATCTAGCATCCTGGGCCACACGATCTAAAGACGATCCAACGGTGGTGAGTCATCATCGACGACGGATCACTCCGGCGAGAACCTGACCTAGACGCGGCGGTGGGGGTCGATTGGGGGCATACCAGGGCTCTAGCAAGGTCGGTGAGGTGGGAAAACGGGCTGGTAGACGACAGCGAGGCGAGGCGTGGTTACGGCGGAGCTTGGGGTGCCCTAAATCGCTGACGCCCTTCTCCTCCTGCTGCGGTGGCTTCAGCTCCAATTCCAGCGAGACAGAGCTTGAGCGGCTTCGGCTAGAGGTGGGTAAGGTTCAGAGAGAGGTGGGAAGTGAGTGAGTGTGGAGAACTGAGGCTGGGGAGGCCGCTTTATATAGGGTCGACGAGGGGACAGAGCGAGCGCCGATGAGGTCATTGGTGACGACGATGCGGGGCTCTCTTGGCATGGGCGAGGGCGGCGATGGATGCTCTGTTCCCCGGCGGTCCTCTAGGGATTAAAGGCGTGGCAAGACGAGGTCTCTACTGGTCGGGGGCGTGCGGTGAACTGCGCGCGGACGGCGGTGTTCGACGCGGTTCCTCTGGGCTGCTCGTCACGAGGCGGCGAACGACGATGTCTGGGCGGTTGCTGGGCCTGCTGCGGGTGTTGTGACGCAAGGCTAGGGCTAGGCGAGGTCGGTGCTGCTCTGGCGGGCGCGACGCTCCGGGGTGATCGACATGGCAGATAGCGGCATGGGCACGAGCAAATGAGGCTTGTCCTCTGCTCGATTTTGGTCGGGGGCTGGTCAGGGCGGAGCGGTGTGATGGCGCTTGTCTCCTAGCAAGCAAAGGAGAGCGCGGGACGGGCTGAGGCGAGCTGTCCGTGGTCGACCTGGCGCATGGCGTCGGGCGGCTTGCTACTGGAGTAGATAGGGGAGAGGGAGATAGGGTTAGGGCCGGGGTTCTAGCTGGGGGAACAAGGGGACCAAGTTAGGCCCAAATGGAGACCAAAGCTACTGCTCACTATAGTGTTTTAGGTTTTGTGAGATTTGTGTCTGCCACCTGTTTGATGAAATGGCCGCAAGAAACAAAAGTTTGAATTTTGGTTTCAATAAATTTTGAGTGATCTCCACTAGTACTAGGTAGCCTCTGGTTGCAAGGGTTTTGAAGATGGAGTTCAATTGGATGGTTTTTGAAATAGGGGTGATCTAGGCATATGCATTGAATTCAATTTTCACATGCCATTTAAAATAAGTATTTGAATGTTTTTATCAGATCAAAAAGTGGGCCTTGGTACCTCATTATGTGTGCTATCAAGGGGTGTAAAGATCTAGAATTATATCTGTTGAGAAATGAGTGCTAGGAGCACTCAAAGTAGTGTAGTGGATTAAAATGACCAAAATGACCATTCCTCAGTTTTAATTGTTTTTTATTTGATTTTTTTTGGGATTGGCTTGGGAAAGATTTAGATGATGTTTAATTTACCATACAAACATTTTACAACCAAAGAATCACAGAACCATGGCAAGTCAAAACAACTCCTAATTCAAATGCACATACACATGAATGCTTTCATATTTTTAAATGGAAAAGTTTTTGTTAACCCTAATTTTGATGATTTGGATCTTGATAAGCCTGGATTAAAGTTTTGGGATGTTACAGGGGAGGATCCCCCCCCTCTCCTATAAAAATCCCCCCTCTCCTCCCTCACAAAGCACACCTCCTCGTGAAGGATCTCTCTCCCCCTGTAAATATTCTCCCATGGTCTCGGATTAGCGAGATACATATTTCTGGTGGCCTTGCGTCTGGAAGGAGTTGCTACTTACGCTAATTCGCTGGAGCGAGGAGGTGGAGGTTTTCCGGTGGCTTGAACGTGTGTGCGAGGACGGATGCGCTGCTGATTTGCGGCGCTCGGACTTCCACACGATCTTGAGATCGGCAAGCGTACGACTACATCATCCACGAGTTCCAACTCGTTAACAAAACTATGTTGTCTTCGAGGGTAAGTTCTCCATGGATGTATATCCACCCATTGCTCTGTATCTAGTAGATAGATCTTGGCGTATAGTTCTCATCGTAGGAATTTTTTTGTTTTCTATGATGCGAACCCAACAGTGGTATCAGAGCCTGATCTATGCGTAGGTGCTTTGCACGGGTAGTACACATATGTTTATATGTGGGCGATGATGATCATGTTATTGCATCTTCTATGTATTTTGGATATTGGTGGCATAGTGGGATGAAGCGGCCCGGACCAACCTTACATGTCATCGTACATGAGTCCGGTTCCATGACTGACATGCAACTAGTTTTGCATAAGTGGCTAGCGGGTGTCTGCCTCTCCTACTATAGTCCATATCTGATTTACAACGAGTTGCTAATAACTTGGTTATCCTTGTTGTGGTTCATGTTTGTAGGTAAGACCGGTTCTATCTCCGAAAGCCCTAAGTCACTAAAACTTGCAATTGATAAATTAGAGGCAGCTAGTTTAGATCGTTGATGGGCTAGTGTCTTGATATGGTATTGTTCTAAGTAGATATATGATAGATACTCTTACAACACACTTAACGTGTAAGTTCCATAGACCTTGGCCTTACACACAAAGGAATGATAGAGATCATACCACGATGCAAATGATAGAGATCAAATGCATGGACCATATCATCTCACTTTAGACATTAGATGTTTGCATCTTATGCTACTAGTTTGGCGCTTTTGGTAGCATTGTAAGATGATCCCTCATTTAGATATCAAGATAAAATATGTTCTTACTTGAGTATGCACTGTTCTATGGATCGTGTTTCGAGACATCACGTGATGATCGGGTGTACTCGACTCCGCGCTTTCATACAACGGGTGTAAGACAGTTTTACACACGCGGATACTAAGGTTCTTACTTGACGAGCCTAGCATGTACAGACATGGCCTCGAAACACGGACCAAAAGGTTAAGCATGAGTCATATAGTTGATATGATGCCCATATAGATGGTCGCCTTTGAAGCTACACCGACTGACGTGATGATCGGACTTGGTGTAGTGGATTTGGTTCATGTAATCACCAAAAAGACACGAGAGATGTCGTTTTTGAGTGGGAGTTCATTAGTAATTTGGATTAGTTGAACTCAATCTATCATAAACTTAGTCTAAATAAACTTTACAAATTCTGTTGTAGATGGCACCGCCTGCTTTTAATTTCAATGTGTTCATGGAGAAAGAGAAACTTGCTGCGAATGGTAATAACTTCACCAACTGGGCTATGAATTTGAGGATTCTCCTCACCGCTACACAAAAGCAATATGTGCTAGAGGCGCCACTAGGCCCCCCACCAGCTCCTGATGCCCCTGACGAGGAAAAGAATGTCTATATAACTCGTCAGGAGGATCACAACTTAGTTCATTGTGGCATACTGTATGGGCTAGAGCCAGAACTTCGGAAGCATTTCGAAAATGGCAATGCCTTTGATACCATGGGAGAATTGAAAATGATTTTCGATACCCATGCTGCCGTAGAGAGTTATAATGCTTCTAAAAAGTTCTTTAGCTGCATGATGGAGGAGAACAGCTCCGTTAGTAAGCACGTACTCAAAATGTCTGGGTACCCCGATAAGCTTGTGTCCTTGGGAATAACGATTCCCATTCACTTAGGCATACATCGTGTTCTCCAATCTCTTCCACCTAGCTACAAGAGCTTCATGATGAACTATAACATGCAGGCATGAAGAAGTCTCTTCCTGAGCTTCTGTCAATGCTTAAGATTTCAGAAGTGGAGATTAGGAAAGAACATCAAGTGTTGATGATCAATAAGACCACCGGTTTCAAGAAGGACAAGAAAGGCAAGCAGAAGGGAAAGAAGGGTGGAAAATCTGTTGCCGCACCTAAAAAGAAACCCCGAGATGGCCCTAAGTCTGATACCGAGTGCTACTATAGTAAGGGGATTGGCCATTGGAAGCACATCTGCCCCAAGTATTTGGCAGACAAGAAGGCCAGCAAGGCAAACAAAGGTATATGTGATATACATGTTATTGATGTGTACTTGACTAGTACTCACAGTAGCACCTGGGTATTTGATACGGGATCAGTTGCTAATATATGTAACTCGTTTCAGGGGCTGTGGAACAAGCAACAACTAGCAAGGGATGAGGTCACAATGCGGGTCAGCAATGGATCAAGAGTTGATGTGATCACCGTCGGAACGCTGCCTCTCCATATGCCGTCGGGATTAGTGATAAATCTAAATAATTATTATTTTGTGCCTGCAATGAGCATGAACATTGTATCCGGATCGTGTTTGATGCGAAGTGGTTATTCCTTTAAATCTGAAAACAATGGTTGTTCGATTTATATGGATAATATCTTTTATGGTCATGCACCTGTGTTGAATGGTTTATTTCTATTGGATCTCGATAGTAGTATTATGCATATTCATTGTGGTGATGCTAAAAGGGTTAAACTTGATAATGATATATCTACATATATGTGGCACTGCCGTCTAGGTCATATTGGCGTTAAATGCATGAAGAAACTCCATTATGATGGACTTTTGGAATCACTTGATTTTGAATCATTTGATACATGTGAGCCATGCCTTATGGGCAAGATGACTAGAACGTCGTTTTCTGGTTCAATGGAACGAGCGACAGATTTATTGGAAATCATACATACTGATGTGTGTGGACCAATGAGTGTGTTATTAGAAGGTGGATATCGTTATTTTGTTACTTTCACGGATGATTTGAGTAGATACGGGTATATCTATTTGATGAAACATAAGTCTGAAACTTTTGAAAAGTTCAAGGAATTTTAGAATGAAGTGGAAAATCATCATAACAGAAAGATCAAATTTCTGCGGTCCGACCATGGAGGAGAGTATCTTAGTTACGAGTTTAGCACACATATGAAAAATTGTGGAATAGTTTCACAACTCACGCCTGCCGGAAAACCACAATGTAATGGTGGGTCGGAACATCGTAATCGTACTTTATTGGATATGGTTCGATCTATGATGTCTCTGACTGACTTGCCACTGTCATCTTGGGGTTATGCACTGGAAACCGCTACATTCACTTTAAATCGGGCACCATCTAAATCCGTTGAAACGACACCGTATGAATTATGGTTTGGAGACGAACCTAAGCTGTCATTTCTTAAAGTTTGGGGATGCGATGTTTATGTGAAGAAACTTCAG
Organism: Avena insularis; assembly: GCA_023614405.1. Classification (NCBI taxonomy): domain Eukaryota; kingdom Viridiplantae; phylum Streptophyta; class Magnoliopsida; order Poales; family Poaceae; genus Avena; species Avena insularis. The sequence continues at coordinate 92,564 of JAJUPC010000436.1, forward strand.
CCAAATAAACTCGAACCAAAAGCGGAAAAATGCATCTTCATAGGATACCCTAAGGAAACGATTGGGTATACCTTCTATCACAGATCCGAGGGCAAGGTTTTTGTTGCCAAGAATGGATCCTTTCTTGAGAAGGTGTTTCTCGCGAAAGGTGTGAGTAGTCGGAAGGTAGAACTCGAAGAGGTTTTTGAACCTTCTCTTCATGAAATGGCATGTAGCGCAACACCGGGAGTTGTTTTGGAGCTGACTTCACCTAATGAAGAGAGAGCTAATGATATTGATCATGAAACTCCGAAAGATGGCACTACCGAACCTCGCAGGTCAAGCAGGACACGTGCAACTCCTGAACTGTACGGCAGTCCTGTTATGAATTTCATGATTGATGAAATAGATGACCCTGCGACGTATGAAGAAGCGATGATGAGCCTGGATTCCAACAAATGGCTAGAAGCCATGAAATCCAAGATGGAATCCATGTACGAAAACCAGGTTTGGACCTTGGTGGACTTACCTCACAATCGAAAGGCCGTTGAGAATGAATGGATTTTCAAAAGAAAAACTGATGCTGATGGTAATGTGACCATCTATAAAGCTTGAATTGTCGCAAAGGGGTTTCGAAAAACTCAAGGAGTTGACTACGATGAGACATTCTCTCCCGTAGCGATGCTTAAGTTGGTTAGGATTATGTTAGCAATTGCTGCATATTTCAATTATGAAATATGGCAGATGGATGTCAAAACTGCGTTCCTCAATGGTAATATTGAAGAAGAGTTGTATATGATACAACCTAAGGGTTTTGTCGATCCTAAGGATGCTGATAAGGTATGCAAACTTCAATGATCCATCTATGGAATGAAGCAAGCATCCCGGAGTTGGAATCTCCGCTTTGATGAGGTGATCAAAGAGTTTGGATTTGTCCAAACTTATGGAGAGGCTTGTATTTACAAGAAAGTGAGTGGGAGCAATGTGGCATTTCTGATATTATATGTGGATGACATATTATTGATTGGAAATGATATAAATCTTTTAAATAGTGTTAAAAGTTATCTAGACAGCAAATTTTCGATGAAATACCTTGGTCAAGCTTCATATATATTAGGCATTAAAATATATAGAGATAGATCAAGACGCCTAATTGGGCTATCGCAGAGTACATACCTTGATAAGATATGAAAGAAGTTTAATATGGACGGAAGTAAGAAGGGGTTCTTACCTATGTTGCAAGGAAAGACATTGAGTAAGACTCAAAGTCCGGCTATGGCGGAAGAAAGAGAGATAATGGATAAGATCCCCTATGCCTCAGCCATAGGTTCTATAATGTACGCCATGTTATGTACAAGACCGGATGTGGCACATGCTATTAGTTTGACTAGTAGGTACCAATCGATCCGGTTGAACCTTTGGATAGAGGTCAAGAATATCCTTAGTACTTGAGAAGAACTAAGGATATGTTTCTTATATACGGAGGTGAAGAAGAGCTAGTCGCTAAGTGTTATGTCGATGCTAGCTTTGACACTGATCCGGATGACTCTAAGTCTCAATCCGGATACGTATTTCTCTTGAATGGAGCAACAGTTAGTTGGAGGAGTTCCAAACAACTTTGTGGCTGGATCAGCAACGGGCGGAATATGTTTCTTTGCTTGAGCGGCAGCCTTGAAGCGGTTTGAATGAAGGAGTTCATAACGGAACTAGGTGTGGTTCCTAGTGCATTGGACCCAATGGTGATCTATTGTGACAACGATAGAGCCATAGCCAACGCCAAGGGACCAAGGTCTCACAAGAATTCCAAGCATATTAAGCGTCGGTTTCACTCCATCCGCGAGAATGTCAAGGATGGAGATATAAAGATTTGTAAAGTACACACAGACCTAAATGTAGCAGATCTGTTGACGAAACTTCTCCCTAGGGCAAAACATGATCAACACCAGAACTCCATGGGTGTTAGATTTATCACTATGTAAACTAGATGATTGTCTCTAGTGCAAGTGGGAGACTGAAGGAAATATGCCCTGAGAGGCAATAATAAAGTTGTTATTATGTATTCCTTGTATGTGATAGATGTTTATTTGCATCGTATAATTGTATTGATAGGAAACGTCAATACATGTGTGTTTAATAAACAAAAAGGGTTCCTAGTTATGCCTCTCTTCCCGACTAGCTCGTTGATTAACAAGATGATCAAGGTTTCCTGATCATGGACATTGGATGTTGTTAATAACGAGGTCACAACATTTGTGAAATAATGTGATGAACATTCATCCGAAGTATAGCATTACGATCAAAGTCATTATGTTTACATTGTATAACATCATACAAAGTAATCTTAGTCCTTAGACCATGAGATCATGTTAATTGCTAACACCGTAAGAGTATCTTGATAACATCAAACGTCACGTCATAACAGGGTGACTATAAAGGTGGGTTTAGTGCTACGAAGGTGTTATGTTGAGGCTCATGGATCAAGGTGGAATTTGTCAATCCTGATGACAGATAGATATACTTTGGGCCCTCTCGATGATATCACATTAAGATAGCTTGCAAGCAAGTGATGTGATCACTAGAATGTTATATCACGGCAACGAGAAAAGAGTGCATGTCGGTAACGAGATCAAACTAGGTATTTGGATATCAATGATTGAATCTCGGACATGTATTATATCATGATACAAAGGGATTAAGTTACTAGCATTAAAGTTTCTCACGATCACAGAAGTCATCGTTGAATGTGCTGGAGTCAGTTGGATCTCCAGGTCCCACTTCTGATTATTGATCTGAGAGGAGTCTCAATCATGTCTGCATTATTCATGAACCATAGGGTGACACACTTAAGGGTTGCCGGACACCATTTTGGAGCACATATGTTTCAGACGAAAGGATTGCAAAGCACAGGAATTGTTTCGATAGAAACCGGAATTGTTTTGGGTGAAATTGCAGAAAGTGGTTTTGCATGTGATATTGAAATGTTGCAAGGGGTTTTATGTGAATGTTTGTTAATTAAAGTAATTAACAAAATTCTGAATAAAATAAATAAAAGAGTTTTATTAATTGAGAGTTGCATTAAATTTGGTGGAAACTTAATGCATGTGAGTGGAATTTTGGGTGGAGCCTTAATTGATGTGAGTGGAGCTTCCACCACATGAATGACGAAGAGGTGGGGGCACCCTCCTTGGCCGCCGGCCATGGGAGGGTAGGAGCCCCCGCCCCTCTCCTATAAAAAGCCCCCTCTCCTCCCTCACAAAGCAAACCTCCTCGTGAAGGATCTCTCTCCCCCTCTAGATATTCCCCCATGGTCTCGGATTAGCGAGATACATGTTCCCGGTGGCCATGCGTCTGGAAGGAGTTGTTGCTTCCGCTGATTCGCTGGAGCGAGGAGGTGGAGGTTGTCCGGTGGCTTGAATGTGTGTGCGAGGATGGATGCGCTGCTGATTTGCAGCGCTCGGACTTCCACACGATCTTGAGATCGGCAAGCGTACGACTACATCATCCATGAGTTCCAACTCGTTAATAAAACTCTGTTGTCTTTGAGGGTAAGTTCTCCATGGATGTATATCCACCAGTTGCTCTGTATCTAGTAGATAGATCTTAGCGTATAGTTCTCATCGTAGATTTTTTTTGTTTTCTATGCTGCAAACCCAACAGTGCCACCGATAGGGGTTTCACCGCGTACACTCTGAAATTTGGCACATTGGGAAGGAGAGTCCAACCTGCAGATAAAAAGGACGCGTCCGCCGCCGCACGAGCATTCGTTCCCAACACACGCAGCAGCGGAGGCTTGGACGACCACTCGGCGGGCGACGAGGGTTTTGGCGCGACCGGCGGAAACCCTAAGGGCGACGGACGCCTCACCTTGGGCACGACCCGCACACACGCGAAAGGCGAAGGATGCTTCAGAGAGGGTTTTGAGGCCGTCTGAATCGAACAAGCCACCTGCAACTCTGAAGCAAAGCTTGATGAGGACCCCAGCTCAACCACAGACAAAGGTTTTGGCATTAGTTTCAACGAGGCAATGGCTGGGTTATCGACTGAGACTCGTGAGGTGAGTGCGGGGATGTGATTGCGAGAGAGGGAATGGTGGAGGAGTTATTAGAGAATGGGAGTGGGTAACCCTCTATCAGATTTAGTAGTACCATACTAAAAAAACTACATTTCACATATCATCACTTTTTGATGATCTAGTTCATTTCTTTGAACCGACTAAAATAGTGGGTACCCTTTGGATTCAAACTTCCATCTGGTACCTGTTTTGCTAGTAGTAAGTACAGTACAATACTTTGTATTACCCTCCATCCCAAAATATAAGGCGCCTGAGGATTAGTCAAAAGTCAACATTTTTTAAGTTTGACCATGATTATACACAAAAAATATAAAATTTATAATACTAAATTAATATCAATAGATTCACCATAAAGTATATTTTCTTAATATGTCCATTCAATATTGTAGATGTAGATATTTTTTTTCTAAATATTTGGTCAAAGTTAACAAGGTTTGACTTTTGATCAATCCTTAGACACCTTATATTTTGGGATGGAGGAAGTAGTATAAAACATTTTTTTAGATAGAGGAAATTTCACGATCCACCATCTTTTCATCGCACTTTTGCAGAAAGCACTTAGTGGACATCATTTTTGCACATTTTAACAATTTTTTAGCGTAAACTACACAAATTTGGCCAGTTAGTCCTGTAATGACCGATTTAACCTCATTGGTAGCAAGACTGACAAGTGGTCCCCGAATGCCATTGCTCCCATTCACACACAAAGATTTGAATGATGCTAAAAACTAGATACTAAGGGTTATTTATCGCCCGCAATACTTTTTGGATGCATGTAGCTGGTATGTAAGAGACTTATTTCATATGAAACGTCAATGTTTACACAAAGGTACCAACATAACAATCCGTCGCACATTGAATGTGTGAAGGCTTTATTTGGTCATAATAAACTTGTTTTTGAACATAACTTGTTTATACATAAGATTTGACGTTTCATTCACATATCCAAATGTCCATCGAAGAGTTTCTTTTAAAGTGTAGGACTAACGATATATGTCTGTTTATTACACCTCACACAAAAAAACACCCAGATTAATCGTAAACTTTAAGCAGATTATTATTTTCTCGGGATTTATTTTCCTGAGAGCAAGCACGGTGAATATGCCTCAGAATGCCATAAGCCTAGTTTCTAGACAAAGTTTATACATGTTTCACTTACGATTACGAACTTTTTTGAGTTCTCAAGGTTTCCTAGTGAACTTCACATTATTAAACTAATTTAAGCTGATTTATCAATGTTAGATAAAATTTGAACTATGAGTAAGTAGTAGATTGCTCTTAAAGTTATACAAGTATCTTTTGAAGGTACCCACACCTAGACTGTCAATATATCGGAAACCAATGAATTTGTTGGATTCAACTTCTTGCTAAGCATTTGCATGTACAAATTTGTCTTTTATTTGAAAACAATAAAAACATTGCACGGTGACCGCTGACTTGTCTAGTTGCTGTGAAAAATGATTATTATCAAGAGAGTTCGCATATAAAAAACAATGTAATTGAAAATATGGCCTACCATGTATGAACATATCATTAGGCTTCAGGCCGAAAGACAAGCTAAATGGCCCTATATATATGTACAACATACTTTATGGTAATGTTCCCATATTTGCTAGATGAGTGCATCTTGGCATGGTGAACAATAATGCTATCAGTACTGGGAGTTTCCAAAATTTAGGAACAAAAAATCATTTTCAAATTTGAACTACAAGTAAACATGATAGAATACTCTTAAAAAGTTACAAACATCCTTTGAGTCTTTATGGTACCGAGGCGGTCAATACTTCAAAAACCAACGAGAGTTCTTTAGGAATATTAAAATTCTTGCTATGAATATGCATGTGGACAATTTGATCCTCACTAGCTATGAACAAAAATAATGAAAACCTAAAAATGAAACCTTCTTCATGGCGTCCTCTTGCGTGTACTACTATTTGCACTGAAAAATAATTAATAACCGTGAGTCATCATAAATTAAAAAACATAGTTACACAATATATATGGCTCACGGTGTATGAACACTCTTGGGTTTCAAGCCGAACGGCAAAGGTAACAACCATATGCACATCGTATTGTATTGTAATGTTCCCATATTTGGTAGATGTGTGCATCTTGACAAGGTGAAAAATAGTGGCAACCATAGGTTCCAACTTATAGGAACAATGAAACTGAAAGTGACAAGATTTTTTTGTAAGCAAGTACAAAGAAAAATGGCTCAGAGTACCACAACAACAACCCTAGTTTTCAGACAAAGCGTGGACCTTGATACACTTACGATTGATTACCAAGTTTTATGAGTTCAAAAGCTTCCCAGCCAACTGTTTTCCTTGCTTAATTTAGGGTGCTTCGTGCTAAATGTATGGACATCGATGTAATTTTACCTTTTTTAGGTCCTTGATGTAAAATGTACTTCCACCGTCTGTGTAAAATTCAAACCTAGAAGCAAGTGGTAAAATTTAAACATATTTAAGATTACTAGTTATTAATGAGTACGAACATTCTTGGAGTTTCAAGCCGAACGACCAAGGTCATGGCCATATCAACATCACACTTTATGCTGATGATGATCCCATATCCAAGAATTTGAATGCCACCAAATTTGGCCATATATTTTGAAAACAAATGAATAGGAAGTAGTGGTATGAAGAGTATGGCTCGATCATGTGCTCTCTCGAGAATGAGTCGAACCTGACTATTTTATTTCTTTGCTTAATTTTGGGGTAGTTCATGCTAAATGTAATGATCTTGATGTAATTTCCCCCCTTTTAAGGTCCTTGATGTAAATTATACTCCCACTGTCCGTGTAAAATTTGAACCTAAAAGCAAGTGGTAAAATTTTAAACATATTTAAGATTATTAGTTGTCAATGAGTATGAACATTCTTGGATCTCAAGACTAACGACCAAGGTCATGGCCATATCTACATCATACTTTATGTTGATGATTCGTGATCCCATATCCAAGAATTTGCATGCCACCAAATTTGGCCATATTTTGAAAACAAAGAAACATGAAGTAGTATGAAGATTATGGCTTGATCAGCTTCTCTCACGAGAAGGAGCAAAACATGATGTTCCCTGCTTAATTTTAGGGTGCTTCGTGCTAAATGTATGGACCTTGTTGTAATTTTACCTTTTAAACGTATTTAAGATTATTTGTTGTCGATTGGTACGAACATTCTTGGATTTCAAGACGAACGACCAAGGTCATGGCCATATCTACATCATACATTATGCTAATGATGATCACATATCCTAGAATTTTCATGCTGCCAAATTTGGCCATATTTTGAAAACAAACCAAGAGGAAGTAGTATGAAGAGTATGGCTCGATTAGCTTCTTTCTCGAGAAGGAGCCAAACAATATTGTTTTCCCTGCTTAGTTCAGAGTGCTTTATTCATGCTAAAAGTATGGACCTCGATGTAATTTTACCCCTTTTTAGGTCCTTGCTATAAAATGTACTCCCACCGTCCACGTAAAATTCGAAGATAAAAGCAAGTGGTAAAATTTAAACGTATTTAGGCTTAGTTGTGTGAATGAGTATGAACAATCATGGATTCGAAGCCGAACGACCAAGGTCATGGCCATATCCATCTACATCATACTTTATATCGATGATTCATGATCCCATATCCAAGAATTTGCATGCCACCAAATTGGGCCATATTTTGAAAACAAACAAAGAGGAAGTAGTATGAAGAGTATGGCTCGACTAGCTGCTCTCTCTCGAGAAGGAGCCAAACCCGACTATTTTCCCTACTTAATTTTAGGGTGCTTCGTGCTAAAAGTATGGACCTCGATGTAAATTTTACCTTTTTTAAACGTATTTAAGATTATTTGCCGATGAGTATGAACATTCTTGGATTTCAAGACGAATGACCAAGGTCATGGCCATATCTACATCATACTTTATGTTGATGATGATCATATATCCAAGAATTTCCATGCCGCCAAATTTGGCCATTTTTTGAAAACAAACAAAGAGGAAGTTGTCTGAAGAGTATGGCTCGATCAGCTTCTCTCTCAAGAAGGAGCCAAACATGAATGTTTTCCCTGCTTAATTTTAGGGTTCTTCGTTCTAAAAGTATGGACCTCAGTGTAATTTTACCCTTTTTTAGGTCCTTGCTATAAAATGTACTCCCACCGTCCGTGTAAATTTCAAAGATAAAAGCAAGTGGTAAAATTCAGCTATTTTTTTAAACAATACATTTTTTAATAATTTCCACGAATAATACAAGAATTGAAAGATTTGCAATTCTAGCATGGTATCTACACTTGAATAGCCGACCAGTCCTTATCGGCTTTTGAATAGCCGACTAGTCCCTATCTGCTTTTGAAAAGCTGATAAGTCTCTATCTACTTTTGAAAAGCCGGCAGGTTATAGGGCAATGTGAAGAATAAGGGGACTAGTCAGCTTTTTAAAAGCATATAATGGCTAGTCAGCTTTTCAAAACCTGACAGGGCCTAGTCGGCTATTCAAAAGCCGATAAGGACTGGTCGGCTTTTAAAGTGCCGACAACGCACTAGAAGTCTAAATCTTTCAATTCGTGTATTATTCATGAAAATTATTTTAAAAATGTATTATTCAAAGAAATAGCTAAAATTCAAACGTATTTCACCTTAGTTGTGAATGAGTATGAACAATCTTGGATTTCAAGCCGAACGACCAAGGTCATGGCCATATCTTTATATCGATAATTCACGATCCCATATCCAAGAATTTGCATGCCGCCAAATTAGGTCATATTTAGAAAACAAACAAAGAGGGAGTAGTATGAAGAGTTTGGCCCGATTAGCTTTTCTCTCGAGAATGAGCAAAACATGACTTTTCCCTGTTTAATTTTAGGATGCTTCGTGCTAATGTATGGACCTCAATGTAATTTTACCTTTTTTAGGTCCTTGATGTAAAATGTACCTCCACCGTCCGTACGTGTAAAAGTCGTACCTAAAAGCAACTGGTAAATTTAAACGTATTTAAGCTTATTAGTTGCTAATGAATATGAATATTCTTGCATTTCAAGGCGAACGACCAGGATCATGGACATATCTACATCATACTTTATGCTAATGATTCATGATCCCATATCGAAGAATTTGCATGCCGCCAAATTTGGCCATATATTTCAAAAACAAATGAAGAGAAAGTAGTATGAAGAGTATGGCTCGATCAGCTGCTCTCCCGAGAAGGAGCCGCATCCGACTATTTCCATTGCTTAATTTTGGGGGGATTCATGCTAAATTTAAGGACCTTTATATAATTATTTACATTTTTAGGTCCTTGATGTAAACTGTACTCCCACCATCCATGGTTCCCATATTTGGGCATAAAATGGGTGTGAATCATGGCATGGTAACAATGTTGCCACTCGGAGTTTCCAACCATGAGGAAAGGAAAAAAATCAATTTTCAAAGTGAGACGAGTGTATTTTCTGTAAAGCAAGTACTCCCTTCGATCCAAATTAATTGACTCAAGTTTATCTAGATTCGGATGTATCTAGTATAAAATATGTCTAGATACATCCAAATCTAGACAAATCTGAGTCAATTAATTTGGGTCGGGGGAAGGAAGAATATGTATTTATGTAGAAAAGAAACAAAGGGACAGAAGAAAAACTTTGGGCACAGAGGAAGCAGCTCGAGAGAGCAGCGAAGAGGAGCAGTTGAAGGCGGTGCGATATGAGAGCAAAGCTGTGAGATGGCTTTCTGACACGAGGTACAGGTACAATCACCTAGTAGTACTAGTAGTATGGAACTAGTACTAGTAAATTTCAGGACCTTTACTATATAGTACTATTGTATGCACGCAAAAAAATTTGTGTTTTCTCTCTCCTTCAGTGCCTCATCACCATCCCCAAACCCCGGCTAGGTGATCTCTCCCTCGTCCAAAACGTGGCGCTGCGCACGTGTGTCGACCTGCCTTGTCGTTGGCTCTATGTCATTATCAGGCATGTTGCATAGAAGGAACCATTTTGGGGCTTGGCGACAAAAGGGACATTACTCATACAGTACTATTATTAGAGTCGGAGTTCAAACTTTCGCAGTTTCGAAATTTTCACTTCCTTCCCAAACATCCGGAGGAAAGGTTATTCAAAAGATTCAAAAGATAATGGTGCACAAGGGATTGTTTATACTGTCTGGTGTCTGTTGTATGTCCCATCGCATTCGATGCACTTCATTATGATCTGACCAACTTTACCACTACTCCGTAGTACTCCATTGTCGTTCCATTTCACACCCTGCAAAGAGGAAGACACCAAGAACACCCACAACACACTGGATCGAAAGTACAGTAGCAGTAGTATGAAGGGTATGGCTCGGCCGCTCGCTCGAGAAGGACTCGCACACAACTATTTTCCATTGCTACATTTTAGCGCCCTTTGTGCTAAATGTATGGACCTCTATGCAATTTTCTATTTTTTGAGGTCTTCGATGTAAATTGTACTCCCACCTACATTTTAACTAAACGTAAGCGCGATAAGTTGCTCTTAAAATTTTCCAAAAATCTTTTGAAGCTAAGCAGGAATTCGGTACATCGAAAAACCACCAAAAGTTCTAAAAATTCATGTTCTTCCTATGCATCCGCATCCCGAAAAAGTTGACATGGTTTTCATAACATTCCAAAAAAAAAGAAGTATAATATTTTTTTGTGTCATCATGTTATGTGTATCCGGAAAAACAAGTTATAAAAGTATAATACGAACATTATTAATTATTCTTTGGTTTCAAAAATACTTTATGTTAATGAAATTAGGTCAAACTTGAACTACAAGTAATAAATTGTAGGTTGCTTTGAAAGTTTTATGAAAAAAGCTTTTGGAGGTACCCATCGAGTGGTTAATTAATATATCATAAACCACAGAGAGTTTTGATGAGTGGTTCGACTTCTAGCTAAGATTTTGCATCATGAAAATTTTGAACACCTTTCAAAAATGATCACATGAAACAGGGAGAGAGGGGAAATGATTTTTGTATTCTCTATGGGCAACCCACAAGCTTGAGGTGCACCTTATTAGGCTTAAAGATACAAACTCTATTTTCTCCACAATGTATATGGTAAACCTTAGTGGATACCACATACTAGGCCTTAAGGTGTGCTTTTGTACACATTGTTGATGCCCTTATTAGGGAAAAGGCAAATAGTACTCCCTCGATCCAAATTAGTGTACTCACGTTTGTCTAGATTCGAATGTATCTAGTCATGTTTTAGTGCTAGATACATCGGAATCTAGACAAATCTGAGAACATTAATTTGGATCGGAGGGAGTAGTATATTAGTACTTTTTTTGAGGAAAGTATATTAGTACTAGTAAACTAGTATAGTACTAGTACTCATTTCTTTGCTTAGACATATGCTCACCTCTGTCCACGCGCTGTACACGCTGAGAGAATAAAATGTAGGCAGGGTAAAAGAGGGCAGCAACAAAGAGGAGTTGCGGGCGGTTCGATGTCAGAGGAAAGTTATGATGGGTTCCTGACACGAGGTACTCCTGCGACCACTCTACTAGTAGTAAATTTTAGGACCTATGCATGAAAAAAAAATTGTGTGTTTTCTCTCTCCTTCGGTGCTTCACACCATCCACCCTCCCTCTCTCCTTCCCTTTCCCCTCGCGTACCGGCCCGGCTGATCTCTCCCTGGTCCACAGCATGGTGCTGCGCACGTGTGCCTTGTTACGGCAGCTCTATGTCTCTGGCGTGTTCGGCAGCCACGTTGGCATGGAGTAGGGACGAGGAGTAGTACATAGGAAGGAAACCACTTTGGTCCTTGGCGGCAAAAAAATTTAAACTTTTCTGGTTTTCAAAATTTTCACTTGCTTCCCAAACATCGGGAGGGAAGGTTACTAAAAAGATCGGCCATTCGCAGTACTTCTTATCTTATCTTTATCTTTTCTTATCTCTTACAATACCATACCATACCACTATATAGTGTATGGATAACTTCGAACATTGACCGTTGGATCAAGACCGACAAATCCAAACAGTGTCGTCGATGTGATTTTCCAACTATATCAGGAAAGAACATTCAATTATTCTCAATTTTTCGAGTGGATGACGAGCGAGGTTGTGCTTTTCCGTTTAGGAATGTCCAAATAATATTGGATCTGAATGCCAGAAGCCAAGTTTATCAACATGTTGTACCAATGATTCCCATGTTTTATTTATGAGTTTTCAAACTTCCTAACTAACTCTACCTATTTGACCGAATGACTTTTTGTCGATTTATCGAAATTAGGTCAAATTTGAAACTACAAGTAAATTGTAGGTTGCTTTGAAAGTTTTACGAAAAATCTTTTGGAGGTACCCATCGAGGGTTCACAATTAATATATCATAAAACACTGAGAGTTTTAACGATAGGTTCAACTTCTTGCTAAGATTTTGCATCTTGACAATTTAACGAAATTAGGTCAAACTTGCGCTACAAGTAAGCGCGATAGATTGCTATTGAATTAAATGTATTTCCCAAGGTAGATGGGTGCATCTTCATGTAGTAAACAATGTCCTTGGTGTTAGTTTCCAACTATCACGAAAGAACATTCTCAGTTTTTCGAGTGATGACGAGATGGCTCTTTTTCGTAAAGAAAGCTCCAAGAATATGGATCTCAATGCCATAAGCCAAGCTTCTAGACATATTAAGTAAACCAACGTGTTTTACTTATGATTCCCATATGTTTTTTGAGTTTTCAACCTCCCTATCTAATTATTTTGCCCACTTGAATGACTACATGCCGATTTATTGAAATTAGGTCAAACTTGAACTATAACTAAATTGTAGGTTGCTCTGAAAGTTTTATGAAAAAGCTTTTGGAGGTACCGTACCGATCGGGGGGGAGGTCACAATCAATATATGAGAAACAACCGAGAGTTTTGACAATAGGTTTGACTTCTTGCTAAGATTTTGCATTGCATGACACTATTTAACGAAATTGGGTCAAACTTGAGCTACAAGTAAGCGCGGAAGGTTGTTGTTGAAATATATGACTTTTCAGAGAGGTAGATGGGTGCATTTTCTTGTAGTAAATAGTGTCTTCGGTGTGATTTTCCAACTATATCAGGAAAGAACATTCAATTATTCTCAATTTTCTGAGTGCTCACGAGTGAGGTTGTTCTTTTCTGTAAAGAAATGTCCGAAGAATATTGGATCTAAATGCCAGAAGCCAAGTTTACCAACATGTTGTACCAACGATTCCCCTGTTTTATTTACGAGTTTTCAAACTTCCTAGCTAACTCTACCCATTTGACCGAATGACTTTATGTCGATTTATCGAAATTAGGTCAAATTGGAAACTACAAGTAAATTGTAGGTTGGTTTTAAAGTTTTATGAAAAATCTTTTGGAGGTACTCATCAAGGGGTCACAATTAATATATCATAAAACACCGAGAGTTTTGACGATAGGTTCAACTTCTTGCTAAGATTTTGCATCTTGACAATTTAACGAAATTAGGTCAAACTTGAGCTGCAAGTAAGCGCGATAGATTGCTCTTGAATTAAATGTATTTTCAGAGGTAGATCGGTGCATCTTGTTGTAAAAAACAATACCGTCAGTGTGAGTTTCCAACTATCAGGAGAGAACATTCAATTCTACATTTTCCGAGTGAAGACGAGCGAGGTTAGTTGTTCTTTAATTTTCTATAAACAGAAGTCCAAAGAATATTGGATGTGGATACCACAAGCCAAGTTGACAGACATATATAGTGGATCGACAACATGTTGTACTTGCAATTCCCATGTTTTATGAGTTTTCAAGCTTCCTAGCTAACCCCGCCCATTTGAATGACTTTATGTCGATATCTCGGAATTAGGTCAAATTTGAAACTACAAGTAAATTGTAGGTTTTGCTTTGATAGATTTACGAAAATGCTTTTGGAGATACCCATCGAGAAGTCAAAATTAATATATCATAAACCAGCAAGAGTTTCGACGATAGGTTCAAGTTCTTGCTAATACTTTGCATCTTGGCAATTTAATGAAATTAGGTCAAACTTGAGCTAGCTACAAGTAAACGCCATAGATTGCTCTTGAATTAAATGTTTTTAATAGGTAGATCATTGGAGCATCTTTTTGTAGTAAATAGTGTCGTCGATGTGAGTTTCCAACTATCAAGAAAGAACATTCAATTCTACATTTTCCGAGTGAAGAATATGAGTGAGGTTGTTCTTTTTCCTAAAGAAAAGTACGAAGAATATTGGATCTGAATGCCACCAGCCAAGTTTACATACATATATATTGGACCAACATGTTGTACCAACAATTTCCATATTTTATGAGTTTTCAAACTTCCCAGCTAACTCTGGCCATTAGAATGACTTTATCTCGATTTATTGACATTAGGTCAAATTTGAAACTACAAGTACTAGTAAAGTGCACGTGCCCTGGATGTGAGACTTAGATAATAGACATCTGGCATACCATCACTATATAAAATTATAATAGGTAAAGCAGAAAAAATATAATAGGTAAAATTTGAACTACGACAAGTAAACTGTGTAGGTTGCTTTGAAAGTTTTACGAAAAAAGCTCTTAGAGGTACCCATCGGAGGGGGCGCGGGGGAAGGGGGTCAATTAATATACTATCAGAAACCATAGAGAGTTATGACGAGGGGTTCATCTTCTTTCTAAGATTTTGCGTCTTGACAGTTTAATGAAATTAGGTCAAACTTGAGCCACAACTAAGTGCTATATATTGCTCTTGAATTTAATGAAATTAGGTCAAACTTGTACTACAATTAATAAATTGTAGGTTGCTTTGAAAGTTTTATGAAAAAAGCTTTTAGATGTACCCATCGAGTGGTTAATTAATATATCAGAAACCACAGAGAGTTTTGATGAGTAGTTCGACTTCTAGCTAAGATTTTGCATCATGAAAACTTTGAACACCTTTTGAAAATGATCACATGAAACAAGGAGAGAGAGGAAATGATTTTTCTCTTCTCTATGGGCAACCCACAAGCTTTAGGTGCACCTTATTAGGCTTAAAGATACAAAATCTATTTTCTCCACAATGTATATGGTGAACCTTAGTGGATGCCACATACTAGGACTTAAGGTGTGCTTTTGTACACATTGGTGATGCCCTTATTAGGGAAAAAGCAAATAGTACCCCCTTGATCCAAATTAGTGTTCTCATATTTGTCTAGATTCGGATGTATCTAGTCATGTTTTAGTGCTAGATACATTCGAATCTAGACAAATCTGAGAACATTAATTTGGATCAGAGGGAGCAGTATATTAGTACTTTTTTGTGGAAAGTATATTAGTACTAGTACACTAGTATAGTACTAGTACTCATTTCTTTGCTTAGACATATGCTCACCTCTGTCCACGCGCTGTACATGCTGAGAGAATAAAATGTAGGCAGGGTAAAAGAGGGTAGCAGCGAAGATGAGTTGAAGGCGGTTCGATGTCAGAGGAAAGTTATGATGGGTTCCTAACACGAGGTACTCCTGCAGCCACTCTACTAGTAGTAAATTTCAAGACCTATGCACGCAAAACAAATTGTGTGTTTTCTCTCTCCTTCGGTGCCTCTCACCATCCATCCTCCCACTCTCCTACCCTTTCCCCTCGCGCACCGGCCTGGCTGATCTCTCCCTGGTCCACAGCGTGGTGCTGCGCACGTGTGCCTTGGTATGGAGGCTCTGTGTCTCTGGCGTGTTCGGCAGCCGCGTTGGCGTGAAGTAGGGACGAGGAGTAGTACATAGGAAGGAAACCACTTTGGTCCTTGGTGGCAAAAAAATTCAAACGTTTCCGGTTTTCGAAATTTTCACTTGCTTCCAAAACATCGGGAGGGAAGGTTACTCAAAAGATCGGTTATTCGTAGTACTTCTTATCTTATCTTTAGCTTTAATTATCTCTTACAATACCATACCATACCACTATATAGTGTATGGATAACTTCGAGCATTGACCGTTGGATCCAGACCGGCAAATCCAAATAGTGTCGTCGGTGTGATTTTCCAACTATATCAGGAAATAACATTCAATTATTCTCAATTTTTCGAGTGGATGACGAGCGAGGTTGTGCTTTTCCGTTTAGGAATGTCCGAAGAATATTGGATCTGAATGCTAGAAGCCAAGTTTACCAACATGTTGTACCAACGATTCCCATGTTTTAATTATGAGTTTTCAAACTTCCTAGCTAACTCTGCCTATTTGACCGAATGACTTTATGCCAATTTATCGAAATTAGGTCAAATTTGAAACTACAAGTAAATTGTAGGTTTCTTTGAAAGTTTTACGAAAAATCTTTTGGAGGTACCCATCGAGGGGTCAAAATTAATATATCATAAAACATTAAGAGTTTTGACGATAGGTTCAACTTCTTGCTAAGATTTTGCTTCTTGACAATTTAACAAAATTAGGTCAAACTTGAGCTACAAGTAAGCGCGGTAGATTGCTATTGAATTAAATGTATTTCCAAAGGTATATGGGTGCATCTTCATGTAGTAAACATTGTAGTCGGTGTTAGTTTCGAACTATCATGAAAGAACATTTAATTCTCAATTTTTCGAGTGATAACAATATTGTTCTTTTACATAAATAAACACCGAAGAATATGGATATGAATACCGCAAGACAAGTTTTCAGACAAAAATGTATGGATGTCGATGTAATTTTACCTTTTTTAGGTCCCTGATGTAAAATGTTCTCGCACCGTCCTTGTAAAATTCAAACCTAAAAGCAAGTGGTAACATTTAAAAGTATTTAAGATTATTAGTTGTCGATGAGTATGAACGTTCTTGGATTTCAAGCCGAACGACCAAGTTCATGGCCGTATCTACATCATACTTTATGATGATGATGATGATCCCATGTCCATGAATTTTCATACCGCTAACTCTGGCCATATATTTTGAAGACAAACAAAGAGAAAGTAGTATGAAGAGTATGACTCGATGAGCTTCTCTCTCGAGAAGGACCCAAACATGACTGGTTTCCCTACTTAATTTTAGGGTGCTTCGTGATAAATGTATGGACCTCGATGTAATTTTACCCCTTTTTAGCTCCTTGCGGTAAAATGTACTCCCACTGTCCCTGTAAAATTCGAACACAAAAGCAAGTGGTAAAATTTAAACGTATTTAAGCTTATTAGTTGTCAATGAGTATGAACATTCTTTCATTTCAAGCCGAACCACCAGGGTCATGGACATATGTACATCATACTTTATGCTGATGATTCATGATCCCATATCGAAGAATTTGCATGACGCAAAATTTGGCCATGTATTTTAAAAACAAATAAAGAGGAAGTAGTACTACGAAGAGTATGGCTTGGTCAGGTTCTTTCTCCAGAAGAAGCCGAACCTGACTATTTTCCTTTGCTTAATTTTAAGGCGTTCTTCGTGCTAAATTTTTGTACCTCGATGTAATTTTCCCCTTTTAGGTCCTTGATGAAAACAAATGAAGAGGAAGAAGTACTATGAAGAGTACGGCTCGATCAACTGTTCTCTCGAGAAGGAGCCGAACCAAACTATTTTATTTGCTTAATTTTAGGGTACTTCATGCTAAATGAATGGACCTCTATGTAATTTCCCCTTTTTAGGTCCTTGATGTAAAATTTACTCCTACCGTCCTTGTAAAATTCAAACCTACAAGTTAGTGGCAAAAGTTAAACGAATTTAAGGTTAGTTGTGAATGAGTATGAACAATCTTGGATTTCAAGCTGAATGGCCAAGGTCATGGCCATATCTACATTATAATTTACATCGATGATTCATGATTCCATATCCAAGAATTTCATGCTGCCAAATTGGACATATTTTGAAAACAAACAAAGAGGGAAGTAGTACGAAGAGTATGGCTCGACCAGCTGCTGTCTCGAGAAGGAGCCGAACCCGACTGTCCCTGCTTAATTTTAGGGTGCTCCGTGGTAATTAAATGTATAAACCTCGATGTAATTCTACCTTTTTAGGTCATTACTGTAAAATGTACTCCCACCGTCCGTGTAAAATATGAACATAAAAGCAAGTAGAAAAATTTAAACGTAATTAAGCTTATTAGTTGTCAATGAATATGAAAATTCTTGCATTTCAAGCCGAAAGACCATGGTCATACATATCTACATCATACTTTATATGCTGATGATTCATGATCCCATAGCGAAGAATTTTCATGCCACCAAATTTGGCCATATTTTGAAAACAAACAAACAGGAAGTAGTATGAAGAGTATGTATGGCTCAGTCAGCTTCTCTCTCTAGAAGGTGCAAAACATGATGGTTTTCCCTGCTTAATTTTAGGGTGCTTCATGATAAATGTATGGACCTCGATGCAATTTTACCTTGTTTAGGTCCTTGATGTAAAATGTACTCCGAATGTCTGTGTAAATTTCGATCCTAAAAGCAAGTTGTAAATTTTAAACATGTTTAAGATTATTATATGTCGATGAGTATGAACATTGTTGGATTTCAAGACGAATGATCAAGGTCATGGCCATATCTACATCATACTTTATGCCGATGATTCGTGATACCATATCCAAGAATTTGCATGCCCCCAAATTTGGCCATATGTTGAAAACAAACAAAGAGGAAGTAGTATGAAGAGTATGGCTCGATCAGCTTCTCTCACGAGAAGGAGCAAAACATGACTATTTTCCCTGCTTAATTTTAGGGCGCTTCGTGCTAAATGTATGGACCTCGATGTAATTTTATCTTTTTTAGGTCCTTGGTGTAAAATGTACTCCCACCGTCCGTACGTGTAAAATTCGAACCTAAAAGCAAGTGGTACAATTTAAACGTATTTAAGATTATCAGTTATCGATGAGTATGAACATTCTTGGATTTCAAGACGAACGACCAAGGTCATGGACATATCTACATCATACTTTATGCTGATGGTTCCTGATCCCATATCCAAGAATTTGCATGCGGCCAAATTTGGCCATATTTTGAAAACAAATGAAGAGGAAGTAGTATGAATAGTATGTCTCGATCAGCTTTTCTCTCGAGAAGGAGCAAAACATGACTGTTTTTCCTGATTATTTTTAGGGTGCTTCGTGCTAAATATATGGACCTCGATGTAATTTTACCTTTTTTAGGTCCTTGATGTAAAATATACTCCCACCATCCGTACATGTAAAATTCAAACCTAAAAACAATTGTAAAAATTTAAGCGTATTTAAGATTATTAGTTGTCGATAAGTATGAACATTCTTGGATTTCAAGAAGAACGACCAAGGTCATGGGCCTCATGGCCATATCTACATCATACTTTATGTTGATGATTCATGATCCCCTATCCAAGAATTTGCAAGCCGCCAAATTTGGCCATATTTTGAAAACAAACAAAGAGAAAGTAGTATGAAGAGTATGTCTCGATCAGCTTTTCTCTCGAGAAGGAGCAAAACATGACTATTTTCCCTGCTTAATTTCAGGGTGCTTCGTGCTAAATGTATGGAGCTCTATAAAATTTTACCTTTTTAGGTCCTTGATTTAAAATATAATCCCTATGTCCTTACGTGTAAAATTCGAACCTAAAAGCAAGTGGTAAAATTTAAATGTATTTAATTTTATTAGTTGTCGATGAGTATGAACATTCTTGGATTTCAAGCCGAACAACCAAGGTGATGGCCATATCTACATCATACTTTATGCTGATGATGATCCCATGTCCAAGAACTTTCATGCCACCAAATTTGGCCATATATTTTGAAAACAAACGAAGAGAAAGTAGTATAAAGAGTATGGCTCTTCTCTCTCGAGAAGGAGCCGGACCCGACTATTTCCCTTGCTTATTTTTAGGGTGCTTCGTGCTAAATGTAAGGACCTCTATGTAATTTTATCCATTTTTAGGTCCTTGATGTAAATTGTACTCCCATCATCCGTGATGTTCCCATATTGGGAGTAAATGGGTGAATCATGTCATGGTAATAATGTTGCCACTCGGAGTTTCCAACCATTAGATAAATCTAGCATGAAAACATGACTATATACATTCTAATCTAGATAAATCTGAGAATATTATATGGATCGGAGGGAGTAGTATATATGCATTCAAAACAAATTGTGTTTGCTCTCTCCTTTAGTGCGGCATCACCATCCCCACACGCAAAGCAAATTTGAGGACATTTCGGATTTTTTTCTTCGGCATGGTGTGATTTGCTGTCCCTAGCTACCTACCGAAAAAAACAGTAGCGCCTCAAACTAGGGGCCAGCGTTGCGGGCTGGAGCATTTAAGAAATACTATTGTATCTAATTTTCTGTTATTTTTCATTTTTTGCATAAGAGTCTAAATTAACATCTCGCGTTAGTTTTTCCCTAATATACCGGGCCAAAGTAGTCGATCCGACAACCGGAGGAGAACCGCCCCGTACCCCTCATCATCTTCCTCTGCCGCTCCGGCCGCTTGTGCACCATCGTAGCCCCTTCACCCTTGCAGAAAGGTAGAAACCGCCAACCCATCCCAACTAATCTTCCGCAGTACTCTTCCCCAGAACGACATCTGGAGCGATGAAGCGTAAGATATCTGAGCGCTAGAGCCAGGTAATGGGATTTGGTAACCTCCACTACCGAGCGCTAAGCAACATCACCGGTCGCGCCGATCTTCTAAGCACCGCTCGCCTGGCTCGCGGCATGGTTGGCATGCATCGAGGGATTATGGAAGATCCTGGTTTCCCGTTTGGTTTTCCCTGCCTACTTAACTCTGACCCACAGACATGGCCACTAGACCGTGACGAGCAGGTAAAAATCAGTTTTGCATGATTTTTGTAGGACTCGAATCCTTAGATTCTTTTCTATGGATTGAATTTGGAGCAAAGGAATCGTGGTATGCAAATTCTTTTGAACTGTAACCCCCCACCCTTGCTTAAATCCCGTAGGAATTGGAACATCTACTTGAGGCTCAACTCTCATCATGCCAATCACGTAGGTAGTTTTCCTACGTTTTATAATCGCCTGTTTTTCACCGGCAAACCTGTGAAATTCCTGTGGTCTCAATCCTGTGATCGAAAGAGGCCCAAGACTTTTGCTTCAGTGTCCCCCCCTCTCCTCCAAACATACTAATCTGAAAACACAAGAACGACCAAGATTGTTGATACCTGTAATGAAAGGTGTCTTGGCCAATCAAGGCTGGCGTTATATTTTAAGTTTCATGTGTTTTACAAACACAATTTGGTTTACATGAATACAAAAACATAGGATTACTTTAAAACATGGTAAAATCAAAGTCAAACCTCACGAGAGAGTATAATTATGATGTTATCGTGTCTCTTGGGACCTCATTCTTGTTCTTTGCACACGTAGGAATTTGAAAATGAGGTCAAAGTTGGATATGAAGAATTGCATATGAGTTTTGGAGGATTCTAACCCATAGGATTTTGGAAGATATCAAATTCCTATGGAGTCACTTCTTAGTTCCTATGCCCTCCATTCCATAAGAATCTAAACACGAGCTCGAACCTCATTTTATTTCTTCTTTGAGAAGTCCAATGCGCTTACACTATATTCCTGCAAAACTCTTGTGTTTATTTCCTATTCACCATCAAAAGACACATGTTACAAAATTCCTGCATTTTTAATTCCTAATATGAATTTACTGTACCTACCATGTCAATCCTGTGTTTTTCCTATTCCTACGTTTTTTAAAAACCATTGATCGAAAGAGGCCCCTAATCTTATTAATCAATCATAGGAAAATAGCATGTGTTTTTTCCTCTGGTCCATTCCTCTGAACAGTGCTAGCATAGGAAACTTAACTATTCCTACACTTTTTCTTTAATGCAAACAAGACCTTATTCCTTGGTGTGTTTGTCTGCATGCATTCATGATTTATTCAACACGTTTCTGAATCTTTCAGATAGTAGTTTTTCCGCAAAGCTAGCTAGCACTACCCCCTTTGTCAAACATCTTGCATGCCCCTATATATGAAGAAAATTTGTTGTAGGGCATTGACGCATTGCTGATGCCACTAGACAATCCAACAGTAGAAGCATTTGTACCTGTTGATGATGACATACCCAGAACATGGGATGATGAAGGATTTGAAAACAAGGGTCGCTGGGTTAGTGACAATGGAGAATGGATTGCGATTGCAAAGCACCCGGGGCGCTGGTACCTCCAAAACATCTATAGTATGGCACGTATCGAGCTGCCAGGTGTGCAGCGTGGTGATATTTATCCATCTGGTAACCAGTGTTTCCCCGGCCCCCCATGCACTTACCTCTACAAGAACGCGTATATCGAGCTGCTGAAGATACAAATAGCAAAGAAACCGTACAGATTTGACAACCAATGGCACTACAGCGTGATGGCGGTGTTTGACAAATTCATTGCTACCATAGATTTTCCTAGTGACAGGGACTAGATTATCCTTCAAAACAACTATCTTGCACCAGCAACGTATGTCGATGCCATCGCCAAGTGTCTAATCAGTGGTTCTATTGATCGCATATACGTAGTGGCAGAACCGCGAGGAGATGTTCTTGTCTGGGAACCAAACAAGTGGAGTGAGTCCCGTTATTTAAAAGTAAAATTTATAAATTACTTACAACTACATTGTTCGTGATACTTTTGCTAACTGAAATGCACACATAGGTATACTTGCAGGACGGCGTGTCATATAGGCTCCAGTAATTGAAGAGCCGGCAATTTTCCAAGCTGCTGAGGATGCCGAGGCTGAAGATATTGCATTACAGAGCTGTTACTTGGCAGAGCTTGGCTAGAATATCCCGTGGATTCACACCAGGGGTGCACAAACCTGCAACCATAGTAATCCTGTATCATACATGGGTAAAAGAACTGCTCACTTATCCCTCGCTCCGCTGCCACGTTTTCCAGAGGGCCCTTAATTTGGATGACCCTATAGCACCGGACTGGATCAGAAGGGATAATCTTGAAGGGAGGTCAGTGTTTGTGGGAATCAACCATCCATTCATCCTCGACCCCCCTACAAACTCCGAACCTGGTGCTGCCGATGTTGACGAAGCTCTGCCAGTATTCAGAGGAGACTGTGTGTTTGCTACACACGTGCGCTGCCAACATCGCCCACAACCAGTTCCAGATTGGAGCCGCATGCATGACAATGGGGGAGCTGCCATAGGTTCATCACTTAACTACACTGGAGCGGAACATAGAGAGCAAATGTTTGAGGCGCCAATGTGGTTCATGCCAACCCTACCTAGAACTATGTGAAGTTTGACCAAAATACCGAAAAGCTGATTATGAGCACTCGCCACATCATTTCTGTAGCTAGTACTTGTCACCATGTAATGTACAGTACTATGTACATAGTACTTTCATACTGTATTGTAGTATCAGTACTTGCAACATCATTTCCACTATTGCTTATACTAGGCACCATGTACGTAATAATATACTTTCATAGTACGTATTTGATGTTTCCCTATTCAAGCACTCAAGCTGCCATGCCCAATTTTCTAGGCAATTAATTTTTGCATGACAATTAGTAGTACTATATTGGTGGCAAGGTTTGCTTTGTCCATATAATTCGTGTAACCTCGCCGCATTTATTCCCTCACCAGCCCCTGCCCCAGCCTCAGCCCTCTCTCACACAACACTCCTTAATCGCCATTGCGCTTCCCTCCATTGAAGACCACCACCGCCGCAACTTACTCGTCTTAGGTGGGTCAGCTGCGGGCGGCGGGCCCTGCAACCTCATCTATAGAGTCGTCGCATCCCTTAGACATCGCAGTGGCAGTGTGGTATGTACATAATCCCCGGAACCCTTGATCTTGATGATGAGATGTGGTCAAGCTTTTATTAGCGCTTGGTTAACATTGGGTTAGTGTTGAGTATAGTTCTCATCTAGTGCATTTAGCCCGTTTGTATACTACAGTTCAGTTTTACGCATGCAAGCTAGTTCCGAGGCTAGATCTACAATGAACTGTAATAATAAGTTCAAATTTTGTATTGATTGATCCGCGGCTGATGATGATTTGGGAGGCAGTCGGTATGTTTTGCTTTAGATTTGTCTCAGGGGTGGAGGTCCCTTTAATTTGGGCAAGTTAGGGCGGCTGCTTCCCTACCCTGATTTTTGCCAAAATTACGAGTATATGTATGCATCTCTAGCATCGGCAGTAGATAGAGCTCATCATGTTCGTCCGTTCGTCTGCTCTCGGTGTTCGATCTGCATCGCTTTCGATAAAGAACTGCACTAATGTGATGCCTAGACCTTGGAAGTAGTACTAATATAACCGGCATTCATGCTAGCTAGAGTTAAGACTTTAATTTGTGTACTTCAATAAGAAAATTGCTCCAGTTTACTTTCTTAGCTGATCTTGTATTGTACTCTATCAGCTAATACTGTACTATTTCACAATTATTGACAGCTGGTAGAGACATTATCTGTCCATGGGATTTTTTTTGAAGTGTTCGAGCAAGAAGAGCTTGGATAGACTCATCATCGAAGAAGACAAGAGAGTCATGTGCAGTTTGGATGGAGGGGCTAGCCAGGAACACCCACGTGGAGAACACCTGTGACGAGTTCTGCAAGATGCTGTTAATACCGGGAGGGTTAGACGTGCGGAGCATACCTAGCTCCTTTTTGCTAATGTTTGGCAGTGAGTATCTAGAGGCCATCAAGCTGAAGATATGCAAAGCATGTAGCTGGGACGTCGAGCTAAAGAAGCAAGATGGCAAGGTAATCCTTGACGAAGGATGGCTAGATTTTGTCAAAGCACATGACTTGAAGGTAGGATACTTTCTGGTATTCAAGAAGCTTGCCACCACTTCCTTTAAGGTGATAGTATTTGATCATGATAATTACGAGAAGGTGATTAGATGTGCAGGTTATCACCCATCATTTGATGGACAATTTATTATATCGTAGGTGTATTATTGTAGTGACTGTTCACTTCTAATTATAACTATTCTGTAAATAGGTGCTTGAACACCTTCCATTATCATGCATCCGTTGGAACAGTGTGGTACTTAATTGCACTAGGCTCCAATGTGGAGGTATTTATTGTACTATGTTTGCAGCAAAACTACAAAACAAACATCTAGTGTACTACTGCTAGTATTGTACTACCTCCTATTCCAAAGTATTAGGGCTGGACATAAAACTCGAAACTCGATGAGTTTAATGAGCAAACGTTTGCTCAGCTCGTTCAAAATCGACTCGTTCCCTTAACGATCTTGGCTGAGCTGCAGTTTTTGCTCGATATCCTTAACGAGCTAAACGATCGAGTTAACGATGTTCGTGAGCTACTCGTTAAGCTCGGTAACAACCAAGGTAAGGCCCACTTATATTGCTGCATGTCTAATCTGGCAGCCCATCTAAGGCAAACATCTAGCCCATTGAGTAAGACTGATCAATCCAGGAGCGAGAGCGACCGACCAAAAACCTTACCCTAGACTCCCCTGATCGATCCAGAATATTTCTCATGTGTCTCGTCAACTCGTCATCTTCCACTTCATACCCCATCTCCATCTTCTTGATCTGGATATGCTTACCGCTGCACTGACCGAACCCTGCCGACTGTTGTTTTTAATTATCAATATGCCTCTGTCTGAGGCTGATACATTTTCATAACGAGCAGCTCGTGAGAGCTTGTTAACATCTAATGAACCGAGCCGAGCTTTACTTTTTGCTCATTATCCTTAACGAGTTTAATGATATGAGCATTAATGAGCATGAGCCTTAACGAGCCGAGCCTTAACGGGTCGAGCTACTTGATAGTCCAGCCCTACAGTATAATCCTTTTTAACAAACTAAACAAACATCATCTGGTCAAATATGACAACAGTAGTAACTCTAGTCGGCGTACACGACAGTGTGCCGGCCTAGCTGTAATGGCCCAGGTTGTGACATGGTTAATTTAGGGCACGGCAGCGTGCCGGCCTAGCTATAAAATGCGCCAGGATTTCAGATGGTTAATTTAGTGCACTGCAGCGTGCAGGCCAAGCTAATCGGCATCCTAGATGCAGCTCCAGAGGCCTTGCAAAAAAAACTCGTTCAAAGAGCCATCCTGATACGTTGCAAACGTATCCATAATTTTTGATGTTCCATGCTTGGTTTTATCTACTTTCTTATGTTTTGTCCATACTTTGGGGTACTTTTCATATGATTTCTTGGACTAAGCTATTAACAAGAGCCACAGTGTCAGCTGCCTGTTTTCTGCTGTTTTTGGTTCCACGAAAGACAGAAAATGAATATTCTCGAAATTGGACGGAACACCTTGATCCAGAATACGAGACAGAGAGGGGCTGGGGCCCGGCCACACCACCTGCCCGCGCGACCAGGCCTGGCCCGCGGCAGGGGGTGGTCTGGCCGCCCCAGGCATCCACTCGGCCTCTCCTTCCGCCTATATATTGCCTCTAATACAGAAACCGTAAGTACCCAATCAAAAATCCACGAAAGAGTCTGTAGCCGTCGTCATCTCCATCCCTATATTGGGAGGGATCTGAAGCTCTTCCCGACACCCTGCTGAAGAGGGGAATTCACCTTGGAGGCCTTCTTCATCATCATGCAAGCCTCCAGTGTGATGCGTGAGTAGTTCATCTCTGGACTACGGGTCCATGTAGTAGATAGATGGCTGGTTCTCCTCCTTTGTGCTATCATGTTTAGATCTTGTGAGCTCCGTTCATGTCAAGATCATCTATTTGTAATTCTGCATGTTGTGTTTGCAGGGATCCGATGGATATTGAAATGCTATTTCAGATTGATTATTGATTCTATCATGTCTTTGTTATTTGTGATCTTGCATCCTTTCCGTTGTTAGTAGCTATCTTGGCCAAGTAGATGCTAGCAACTCCAAGAGTTAGTATTTATGCTCGATAGTGGGTTCATGCCTCTGGTAATCTGGGGAAGTGACATAAATCTCTAAGGTACTAGATGTGCTATTGCTACTAGGGAGAAAACAACAATCCTTTGTTCATCGAACAATCGTATTTATCAATTCGTAATGCAATTATCCGTTGCTTGCAACTTAATACTGGAGGGGGTTCGGATGATAACCTGATGGTGGATTATTAGTCATAGATGCAGTTGGATGGCGGTCTATGTATAATGTTGTAATTCCCAATCGAATCTCAAAGGAGTCAAGATGATTAGTATATGCTTGTATGCTTTCTCGATGTTTGTCAATTGCCCCGCTGTAATTTGTTCACCCAACATGTCATCTATCTTAAGGAGAGACACCTCTAGTGAACTATGGACCCCGGTCCTTTCTTTTACTATCAATCTACAATCAAATGTTTACTGCTTTGTGTTTACTTTCTGCAAACTATTACTTTCTTCCACTCAATACGTTTAATCCTTTGTTTTCAGCAAAACCGGTGAGATTGACAACCTCATCGCAAGTTGGGGACAGAGTTCTGTGGTTGTTTTGTGTAGGTCTCCACGTTGCTGCTGGCACAGTAGCGCGCCCTGCCAAAGTTCAGCTAGCTACACCTTTGGGGTGTTTCCTTGCTCCTACTAGATTGATAACCTTGGTTTCATAACTGAGGGAAAACTTACTGTTGTGCTCATCATACCTTCCTCTCTGGGTTCCCCAACGAGCTCGTTAATACATGAGTCAGCAAGTACTTTTTGTGGTGCCGTTGCTGGGGACTGAAGAAGAAGCTCCCACGTCAACCACGCGCCATCAAAGATACGTTTTCTAGCGCCGTTGCCGGGGAGTCAAGGACATCTTCACAAGGGGAGTCCCTCATAACCAATCTCTTTACTTTGTTATTTTTGTTTTGCTGAGTTTAGTTTTGCTTTGTTTGCTTGTTTCTTTATCAAAAACACAAAAAAATTAGTTCCTACTATAGTTGTTATTTTAGTTGGTCTGTTATTGTCTTGCTTTATCATGCTTTCTATCAATGGTTGGTTTCTTTGAAACTGAATCTTATTGGCAAGGTGGGTTCACGGAAGAACAAAAATACTATTATAAGGAACACCGCTTGTCACAAAAAGGGAAACACTTATGGGAACAAATTGATAAATTGTATACCATTGCTATAAACGTGTGCTCTACTTATAATGTTACTTATTGCTTTGATAAATCTTGTTGTTGTAGGAGGTATAAACACCTCCCTTTTCAATGTGAGTATAATGATGATGTTACCATATCTTCTTATGTTAAGGGAACTTATGACTTTTATGATGTGGAACAAATTGAAGAATTTATTGCTTGGAAGGGTGCATTTGAACTTGCTAGTTTGCTTGAAAATATTGACGATGCACCTTATAAATATGAGATTTATGATATACTTCAATTTTTCTTTGATAATTACAAGGAAGAAAATGACTATATTCTTGAATATCTTAATAGATGCTCTCCACCAGCAGAAGAGACTAATGCCTTGCAGGAGCCTATGGAAGAAGAAATTGCTGAAACTAGAAGCTCATTGGATGAAAAAGAGGAGGAGAGTGATGATCCAGAGGAGGAAGAATGGATCTACCCATTCCTACCTTCTAATGAGAGTAACTCTTTACCTCTTACAATATTCAATTGTCCCCCATGCTTACTAAAGGAGGATGGATGTTATGTTCCTGAGGATTCTTTTGAAAATGCTTATAATAAAGCTCTAGTGTTTGTAGATCATGAAAAGCATGCTTTATGTGATAGTTATATTGTTGATTTTATTCATGAGGCTACTGAAAATTATTATGAGACAGGAAAATATGGTTGTAAAAGTTTTCATGGTACTGAAATACCTCTCTATGTGCTGAAAGTTTTGAAGTTGCTCTTGTTTTATCTACCCATTCTTGTTACTATATGCTTCTTTGATTTATTTTATTACAAGATTCCTATGCATAGGAAGTGGGTTAGACTTAAATGTGTTTTGAATTTGCTTCTTGATGCTCTTTTTTTTACATCAACTCATGTTCCTTATGTGAGCATCTTCTCAAACTATCATGCCTAACTTAAAGGCGTTAAAGAAAAGTACTTATTGGGAGATAACCCAAAAGTTTTAGATGAGTCTTGGAAGTTATTACTTCAGTAATAACCGCTCCTTATCCTTTTTATTTGCTTTTTGTGACAAGAGTAACCTCTAATGAGAGAGATGTAATGATTGGGAAAGATGTTGTCCTGAAACAGATTTATGTGCTTCACCGTAAAAAAATTTGTAAAATCTCTGTACATCCTTTTGAGGCGTGAATTTTTGTGCTTCTGCCCCAGGTTATTATCTAACTTCCGTTAGTTCAACACTTTTCGATTTGAGAAACAGAAGGTCTTCGAAAAAATTCTTCTTTACCTGCTGGTTTGTTTTGACAGATTTCTGCCATTTTCCGCATTTGCTTCTTGTTGGTTCCTTTTTGAGTTCTTTTGGGGTATTGAGCTTTTTGAGGGAAGTGCTACAGTAGCTAGTGTTTTAATGGAAGTTTTATTGGTGTTATAACTAAACCTAAAGACTTATTATCTTGAGTGCACTAATGTTGCTAATAAAGATTGTGTGAAGTTTTGTATGAAGGAAAAATTTCAGGTGTATGGAAGGAATGAGTAATAAGATGAAGAATGGACTAAAGCTCAAGCTTGGGGATGCCACACGTGTCACCCCAAGAAATATCCAAGAAGTACAAGCGTCAAAGCTTGGGGATGCCCAAGGCATCCCCCTCTTCATCAATAAAAATCCCAAGTTTGTTCCAAACGCTTCATTTTTATTGTTTCATCCCCAATTGTGTTGTTCTTGGAGCGTCTTCTTTTTCGTTTTTGTTTTGGTTTTTCATTTGCTTTGTTTGATTAGTTTGCTGAATAAATTGGTTGGACCCCCTCTTTCATACATTGGTTTTCAAATAGTTTGGTTTGGTTTGGAAAAAGAGTAGGAAAGTTCATGCTTAAGTGGTAAAGAGAGCTTGTTTTTGACACTGGCCTATGCTTTGTCATGCTATGCTCGATATTGTTTTGGCTTTATGCTTAGTATTCTTTGCTGTAGAATGACTTGTTATAAACAATTGAGATTGCTTGATGTGCCTTTGAAGAATCATGCGTTGTTTTAGCATATTAAAGCATAGTATTGTGGTATTCTCCTTTGATGCTTTATTTGGGTTGACTTGGCGCATGCTCACACCATGTTATGACTATCCCAAGTCACCATAGCCTTTATGATCCTTTAGTTTTCAACTTGTAGTATCACTTTATGCTTTGATGAATGATGTTTTGTTGCTCTACATGATTATGGTAGTATTGCTCTCTTAGTTTGTCGCTCTCAGTCTTTTGCTAGCCTCCACAACCAAGTATGAGTTCTACTCATGCATCCAACTCCTAAAACCAAGTTATTCCAAAAGAGTCCACCATACCTACCTACTAGCATATGCTATTCCAAGTACATTCATGTTTTTATCTACCTTCCGAATTAAACTTGTTATGAGAAAACTAGTGATTAAAGCTCTCACGAACTTGATGGCACACTTTAGTTTTCTTGCCCTTAATAAACTTGAACCATGGTATCATCTATGTTGTATATGCTTGCACTTATTTGTTGGGGATTAGCAGAACCATGTTGTCATGGGGAAGGCTTTCAACATTGCACCTATACTTTGTACCTAGTTGATATCATACTCTTTTTGTCTATGGATGTCGTCGGTGTGAAATGAAAGGGGAGCTTGTAAGTCCATGGAGTTATGTATATGTGTTAGAGAAATGCCTGGGCCGCCGGTCTAATCCATGCTGTCATGGTGGAAACCTGCAGCGTAACCATAATGAGCTGTCTATGAAGCATTCTTCTTATAAAAAAAGAGTCAGATATTCAGAAAAAAGAGAAAAAGAAAAAATATGAGAAAATAGGAAAGAGAGAAAAAAGCACCATATTCCCGTGGTAAATAAGAAGATTGCTGAGATGCTCGTTGTCTGCTTGCCTTGTCATTTTGATATGGGGATTCTTCCGTATCATCGGGCAAGGGGTACCACGTTGGCGGTTCTCTATGATACACATGTACTTACGATGACAAGAACTTACCGATGACTAAACTTGAGTAGCATGAGGAGCAGCCCTCATATTCAAGGGACATGAGATTTCCAACTTATACTTCATCAAGCATATACACCATAGTTTGTTCACTTTAACCTTAATCACTTCAAGATGCTTATGGTAGGGGAAATGAGAGTTGAAAGCTATTAAGTACCATAATTTTTGGAAGCTCTTTATGAAACTTGAATCCCTACTTCCTTCTATGAAGGCCCTTCTTTTACTTATTTGTTGAGTCTCCACCTTCTATCTTTATGCACCTACTTTGAGAGCATAGTGGCCATTCTTAGTTCTATGTGCATTGTCCCAAGACTTGTTGATTGATGCATAACTTTGACATTGCTTGTTTTAAACTATTTGTATCTAGTCACTCTTATGAACTTTGAAGGTGTCCTATGCATTTATGTTTGCTACTCTATTAGGGACAAGCTGAATGCTACTATGCTATGTTTTCTTTATATGAAACAATCAAACGTCTTGCAAAGCATTCTTATTCATGAATCTTTTGTTTGTGCCTTTTTCATGTTGCAACATAGTTTCTTTGTCCTATTGCTAGAACTTTGTCTTTCATGTTATGATTGAAGTACTATGATCCTAGCTTCAAATGTTTTACAAATAGTTTGATCAAGTTTATGATGGTGCATGTCACCTCAAAAATTATTCTTTCTTTTTATCACTTACCTACTTGAGGACGAGCAGGAGTTAAGCTTGGGGATGTTGATACCTTGCAAAAGTATCCATAATTTGTGATGTTCCATGCTTGGTTTTATCTACTTTCTTATGTTTTATCCACACTTTGGAGTACTTTTCATATGATTTCTTGGACTAACCTATTAACAAGAGCCACAGTGCCAGGTGCCTGTTTTCTGCTGTTTTCGGTTCCACGAAAGTCAGAAAATGAATATTCTCGTAATTGGACGGGACAAAAGCCAAAGTCAGTTTTTCACGGAGGGACACCTAGAGCCAGAATACGAGATGGAGAGGGGCTGGGGCCCGGCCACACCACCTGGCTGCGCGGCCAGGCCTGGCCCGTGCCAGGGGGTGGTTGGCCGCCCCAGGCACCCCCTCAGCCTGTCCTTCCTCCTATATATTGCCTCTGATACGGAAACCCTAAGTACCAGATCAAAAATCCACAAAAGAAATTGTAGCCGCCGTCATCTCCATCCCTAGATCGGGAGGGATCTCAAGCTCTTCCCGGCACCCTGCCGGAGAGGGGAATTCACCCTGGAGGCCTTCTTAATCATCATGCAAGCCTCCGGTGTGATGCGTGAGTAGTTCATCTCTGGACTACGAGTCCATGTAGTAGCTAGATGGCTGGTTCTCCTCCTTTGTGCTATCATGTTTAGATCTTGTGAGCTCCGTTCATGATCAAGATCATCTATTTGTAATTCTGCATGTTGTGTTTGTGGGGATCCGATGGATATTGAGATGCTATTTCAGATTGATTATTGATTCTATCATGTCTTTGTTATTTGTGATCTTGCATGCTTTCCGTTGTTAGTAGCTATCTTGGCCAAGTAGATGCTAGCAACTCCAAGAGTTAGTATTTATGCTCGATAGTGGGTTCATGCTTCTGGTAATCTGGGGAAGTGACAGAAATATCTAAGGTACTAGATGTGCTATTGCTACTAGGGAGAAAACAACAATCCTTTGTTCATAGAACAATCGTATTGTTTAGTTTACATGCAATTCGAATGCAATTATCCGTTCCTTGCAACTTAATACTAGAGGGGGTTCGGATGATAACCTGAAGGTGCATTATTAGTCATAGATGCAGTTGGATGGCGGTCTATGTATAATGTTGTAATGCCCAATCGAATCTCAAAGGAGTCAAGATGAGTAGTATATGCTTGTATGCTTTCTCGATGTTTGTCAATTGCCCCGCTGTAATTTGTTCACCCAACATGTCATCTATCTTAAGGAGAGCCACCTCTAGTGAACTATGGACCCCGGTCCTTTCTTTTACTATCAATCTACAATCAACTATTTACTGCTTTGTGTTTACTTTCTACAAACTATTACTTTCTTCCACTCGATACGTTTAATCCTTTGCTTTCAGCAAAATCGGTGAGATTGACAACCTCATCGCAAGTTGGGGACAGAGTTCTGTGGTTGTGTTGTGAAGGTCTCCATGTTGCTGCTGGCACTGGTAGTGCGCCCTGCCAAAGTTCAGCTAGCTACACCTTTGGGGTGTTTCCTTGCTCCTACTGGATTGATAACCTTGGTTTCATAACTGAGGGAAAACTTACTGATGTGCTCATCATACCTTCTGTCGTGGTGGTGTCACGGCAGATGCCATGGATAGGCTAAAGGTGGGGACTAATAGCACTAGGGGAATCTAGGGAGGGATAGTGAGGTGATTCCTCACACAGAAGCTTTGTATTCGATTCACTTCACAGATTACAAGTGCTCCTAGAGCTGTATTGGCGAGAGGAGGAAGAAGGAACTCTCTTACTCTCACTCACAGTTAACCCGCACAAGACCCTTAGAACCCTAAAACCAATCAGAATCGAGGAACCCCTTCTACAGAGGCCCTAGCCCTCCTTATATAGGGGTGGCTAGCTCTCCACTTAGGGCATACGTGGAGGCATATTCCAGGGAATATGCCTCCTCCCAAAATAGCAAACCGACCGGGGTGCTTTTCCCCCGCGTCACCCATGCAGAGGCTACGTGAGCCTCTGCGGCGCCTGCGTCAGCCGACACGGGCGTCGTCACCTCTGTCGGCCACGCCTCGGTGGTCCTGCCCTCTTTTGCTTCGCTCATGCAGTGCGTACCGGGGCTTCTTTTGACCAGCGAGATTCCTTCCTTCTCCTAGAAGCTAGATATGACCCGGATCATAGTTGATCCGGCCACACCCGTTCCTGCATACAAGTTAAATACGCCATTCCGACTTACGGCTTAAGTCGGTTGAGACCTAGTTAGGTGGACGCCCCCTGGTCCGGGTTACCCCGTGATTCGGCCTGCCTTGAGGTGACCCGGCCAGCATCCGCTTTAGCCTTGCCGAACCTCGGCTAACTCGGCCTTTATACCCCGGCGTGACCCTACCTGGGGGTATCCCCCCAACATTAGTCCCCGAAGATGGTGCGGTCTTAGCTGCCTTGGCTGCTAAGGCCACATCATGTTCAATTGTATCGAGCTTTGGATGTTATTTCTCCGAGTTTCCTCCTTATCTCGGATTCTTTTGATTTACTTTCCCTTGGCATGTTCCAAGCTCTCACTTGCTAGCCGGGTTACCACCCTAACTCGGACCTCATGGTTTTACTTTCCCTTGGCACACTCCAAGTTTTCACTTGCTGGCCGGGCTACCACGGTGTCATCCGGGTCTTCTTTCCTTCTCTCGTACGCTAGCCCACGTGGAGGCTAATCATTAGGTTGCCTCATTTTAAGGGCCAGCCACAGTAACTGCTGCAGTAATTGTCATTTATCACTGTGGCGCACGTCACGTCTGGCCTGCCTCCTCGTTAACCGCATCAATGCGTCACGTCATAGGATCAGTTACACCCTGTGGCCTTCCGTGTGGCTCGCTGCTGATTGGTCGACGCGGGCAATACATGGCCACACCGTAAGTGACCGCGATCCACTTCCCCCTCGAGGGAGTGGTTAAATAGGGGAGGGGCACACCCCTTAGGTCTTTTCCCCCCTCCTGCGCCCCTCTGCCTCTAGCTCTTCTTCTTCTTCATCTTCCCCATGACAGCGCCGCCGCCACCGCTTCTAAGTAGCAGCGCCGCCGCCGCACTGCTTCCCCACACCTCTGCATCGTCGTCGCCGCTACGCACCTCCTCCGCCACGGGTCGCTGTCAATCTAGGCCGCTGCCCCCCACCGCTGCTAGCGACAGTGAGGGCAATGAACTGGAGATGACCGAAGAGGAGCTCGTCGTCGCCGAGCAAGAGATGGAAGAAGACAGCGCCACGGCAGACCGTGGTGCATGGGCCGTGTCTGGGTCTATCAAGATGATCTGGACTGGCTCTACCGCACCAGACGCATTCCCGCCGGTGTCATCGCACGCCTCGCCTTTGCCGAACTCGCCCCCTCACCCAATCCGGGTGAGTACGTTGTGTTCTTGTCGCACTTCGAACAGGGGTTTGGTTTGCCGGTCAGCGATTTCTTTCATGATTGGTTAAGCACATACGAACTCCAGCCGCACCACCTTCCTGCCAATGCAATTACTTCTCTTTCTGCTTTCGCCTCCACGATCGAAAGCTATGCCGGACTATGGCCCACGAAGGAGCTATGGATCCAATTTTTTGGCCTTCATCGTAATGTCATTCCGAATATTCAACTTGATCCGGAGGACAAGCAGCTCACTCAATTCGGATTTGCGTCCATCTCACCCTAGAGGCTATCCGTTTTCCCCCGAGTCACCGGGCTGGCTCCTGCAAAGGATGGTCCCGGACTTTCTTTTATGTCCGGAACAAGGGCACTGAAGACTTGATCCGGCTGCTTCCCTATGCTCCGGGTCCACCTAACCCAGAGTTGTGGGACGTTGTCCCCAAGAAGCCCACAGTATTGGCCAACCAGGTCAATAAAAGGTTCAAGGAGCTGAAGCATCTCGGGTTGTGCAACGAGGATGCCATGATCACATTCGTCCGCAACCGGATCTCCCCTCTTCAGAAGCACACTCACAAGGTGTGCCACATGAGCTGGGGCTGCGACCCCAACCGGACCTCGTCCTTCGAACTTAGCAACACAGAAATCTACTGCCGGGTCAAGGCGCTCTTCATCACCCACAATGACTTCTCCTCTGAGTGGACGTGGGGAATTAAGCATTATTGCCGAGATAGGCTTCCTCCCGTGGTAAGCTTCGTGCCACCAACTCTCTCCGGATTAGATCTTATGTCGGTTGCCATTGTATTTTAACTCCATTATCTTTTTTCTCCTTTAGCAATTCCTTCAACAGACAATTGAGGATGGCACCGACCCTACCCTCAAATGCGTGCCTGACCGGGAGAGCTCGGACGAGGAAGAACCGGACCAGGAGATGTTCCTCCCAATGTCCGACGCGACCAAGCAACCCACCGGTAAACTCTCTTCTATTAGAGATTGGCCCGACGATGAGGATGACTCGGATATTGAGGTGATGGAAGCTGTTGACGCTGTCCCCCTTTCTTATGCTTTTCCGCCATCAGCTAACCCCGATGGGAAGATCCACGAGGACCCTCCCCTTGCCACGGGTGAGCCTGTTCCGGTAGCGCCAAAGAAGAAGCGTGGTGCTGCATCAAGTTCCTCCTCCGGACCTTCTCATCCCTCCAAAAGGCGAAAGAAGTCCGGAGACAAAACTGCTTCCTAGCCAGAAGGCAAGGCCCCAGCACGAAGGGCTCGGAAACCCAAGGAGTCACTGACCTCGGATGCGTAAGCCTCTTTTCCCTCTACAACTTATTCTTCCTTGCATTGTTTTAGTTTCTCTTCTGACATTATTTGATTTGGCAGTGCTACGGAGGAGGTCCCCCAGAGTGGATCTAGCATCTCTTCGCTGCTCCGACCTAGCCCTTCTCCCCCTCATGACGACGAGTCACGCCCGCTGAGCCCTATTCCAGAGGGTTTTGCGGCTGCTCCGGGTTCCAGCCCACCTCGTCAAGAGGGGGGCAACCTTGGAGCGGGGGAGACGGACCCAGCCGAGGCAGCGGCATCCACCACTTCGGCTCCACCGCAACCAGCAACTACCGAGACTACCTACGCACCAGCACCAGCTCCAGCACCAGCTCCAGCACCAGCACCAGCAGCCACTCCGGCACCAGCACCAACCCGGCACCAGCACCAACAACAAGAGCACCAGCGCCAAGCTCCTCCACCTTTTCCGAGTCTTCTCAGTCTCGGCGAGGAAGTACCTAGGCAGCTCCTAAGGGAAAATCTGCCGCAACCACTTCCTCCTCTCAGCAAGCCAAAGGCAATAAAGCCCCTGACGCAATCAGGGCAGCGTCCGCCGGGTCTGGACAGCGTACCCTCGCGTCCATGCTTGCCCAGAAGCCTCCAGCACCGAAGGACGCCCCTGTCGAGCCAGCTAATGTGCAGCAACTTGTTCTGCACACCAGTCCGGCCCTTGCTCAAGTTGAGAGGAGGGAAGCACATGCGAAGGGCTTGGTGGCGCCCCATATGCTCAGCGGTGAGCGATATCCTCCGACCTTGATCGAGTTTATGAACAACTGGAACAAGGCGGAGTTCGTCTATAACGACGATCTCCCGGAGAAGTTCGGTCCTGCCGAGTTCGCTGCTCAGATGAACACAGCCGCGAAGGCAATTAACCTCGCGGGTCGGATGATGGAGGTACGTTACTTCACCTTTTCCTTAGCATGCCATAGATATTAGCGATATAACCATTAGTCCCCGAGCCTCTGGGGGAGTAACTTGTTACTCGGCCGGATGCTCCTTAGAAAACTAACGTAGCTCCTTGACAACTTCAAATATGCAGACACCTAGAGCCGGGTTAAGTTCCACTTGGCCCGGATCTTGCACACTTCGAATATGCACACACCTAGAGCCGGGTTAAGTTCCGCTTGTCTCGGATCTTGTACACTTCGAATATGCACACACCAAGAGCTGGGTTAAGTTCCGCTTGGCCCGGATCTTGCACACTTCGAATATGCACACACCTAGAGCCGGGTTAAGTTCCGCTTGGCCCGGATCTTGTACACTTCGAATATGCACACACCTAGAGCCGGGTTAAGTTCGCTTGGTCTGGATCTTGTACACTTCAATATGCACACACCTAGAGCCGGGTTAAGTTCCCCTTGGCCCAGATCTTGTACACTTCGAATATGCACACACCTAGAGCCGGGTTAAGTTCCACTTGGCCTGGATCTTGTACACTTCAAATATGCACACACCTAGAGCCGGGTTAAGTTCCGCTTGGCCTGGATCTTGTACACTTCGAATATGCACACACCTAGAGCCGGGTTAAGTTCCGCTTGGCCCGGATCTTGCACACTTTGAATATGCACACACCTAGAGCCGGGTTAAGTTCCGCTTGGCCCGGATCTTGTACACTTTGAATATGCACACACCTAGAGCCGGGTTAAGTTCCGCTTGGCCCGGATCTTGTTCACTTCGAATATGCACACACCTAGAGCCGGGTTAAGTTCCTCTTGGCCCGGATCTTGCACACTTTGAATATGCACAAGGCTTAAGCTAAATTTTTGTACTCTTTTCAGGTGACCACCAACCGCCGGAGCACTGAGTTCCAGCGTCTCCTGGATACCCAAAAGATGCTGCTCACAAAGCACAATGCACATCTCGCTGAGCATGAGAAAAGGGGTAAGTTCTCTTCTTCACATTTTTCTGTTTTTGTTTCATCATTTTCTGCCGAACTAATCCGTCATTCGGTTTTCGCAGCTGGGTGGAGGCTAAGAACAAGCTCATGAGGAAGAATTTGGATCAGATTAAGGGTAAGATACTTTTGTCCGACCCTGCTTTGCTTTCCATCTCCTTTTCTTCTTGGCTCGGCAAACATTCATACCTCGGCTCTGCCGGGTCAACACGCTATTTCAGCATCTCTTGAAGATAGTGTGCCCGTGCCTGACATGATGCTGCATTTTCTCGAACAAGCAGGGCAGCATCAGGCCGAGCTTAAAAAGAAAGACGATGAGCTTGCCCTCCTCCGAACCAAGAATGACGAGATTGCCAAGTTAAAGGAAGAAATGAAAAAGATGAAAGCGTAGCATCGAACTGAGCTTGAAAAGGCTGGACAGGACTACACCAAAGAGCGCGAGCGCCTCAATCTCCAAATTGCTAAGGACCGAGAACTTCTCCAGGAGGCCGACGTCAAACTTGAGTCGGCGAACGCTGAACTGGTGCAGCTCCACCAAAGACACGATAATTGCATTAATAAATTGACCCGAATCCACAACCACATTTTACGTAAGTTCCTTTTCCTTATCCGGCATATTTCTCCGGGTTATCTCACATGTCTTTTAATTATTTGCTTCTCTTGTCCTGTTTTAGGCAAATTTCCAGAGGGTACTCCCATTGCGAGCACCGCCGTTGCCAAATTCCGCTGAGATAGGGGTACTCCCGTCGCTCCTGACAGTGAAGACATTCCCTATGACATGGAGGACCTGTTGGTCAGCCTGTCATCTCGCGTGGAAATCACCAAGAACTATGGCAAGGATCTCCTCGATGTTTCAGTCCGAGTCTTCAACATGTTCTGGCCTGGCAAAGACACTCCGGAGAGAATTGTAATTCTTGCTGAAAAGATGACGGAGATCGAGACCTAGCTCGACCTTTGGAGGGAGTCCGCTGGACGTGCTGCAGCTGAGACCGTTCTTCACCACATACTCACGTGGTACGAGAAGATCGATCTCAGCCTCCCGACGCGCCTGCGCACCAGATCCAAGTGGACCAATGACCCGGAGTGGGTAGCTCGGCGCCAGGCTTGCGCCCATAGCCTTATTAAATATGCTCCCATTCATGAATGGACTGAGGGTCCGAGCTTCCTGGAAGCCACTGGCGACGAAGAGGTTGAAAATGTTGAAGATGGTTCGGACGAGGATGGAGAGGATTATGCCTCGGATATCGAAGAAGGAAAAGATGACGCTGAACTTCCTCCTCCTTCTGCTCCTTAAGTAAAAACACTTGAAAACTTATCAGATCTCCGGTATGCCGGGTGGAATTATATCCCATACTCATGTGATATTTTGCTACTAAGTTAGTATGCCGGATTAACTTAGGCGTAGTACCCAAGTTTCATTTTCTTGTTCGTCCAATCTTCTGGCTCGGTTCCTGTCTACCTTGATTCGGTTTTACGACTTACGAATCCGAGCTTCAAAAATTGTGTTAACAATACGTAGAAACTTTTAGGCTTAGCTCAAAATAATTCAGCATAATAATTTAAAAGTAAATACAAGGTTAGTCCGAAAAATAAACGTCGGCTCGATTAAATTCTTTTCCTTAGTCGTTTTTCATGTGCTACGCAATTCCAAACTTGTCCTCTTGCTTGCCATGAAGCCAATTCTTGTTGGACAACAATAGATCGAAGAATTGGGTTTTTCCTGCTCACACATTACTAATCCGAGTTAAGTAGAACAACTTACTCCAGCTGACGTATAAATAATGAAAAACAACAAATATTATTAAGGCAGTCCCCGAGTTACTACTCGAGGTGCCAACATTTCATTGATAGGCTCATTGCCGGCATACATACCGACATATGAGAAGACTCAGATACATACACTTCTTAGCTAAGTGTAGAAAGGACGAAGTAGAGCTACATTCCATGGACGCTTAGATTCCTCGCCGGACCTGTCCGCCTTGTTCTTTTCCTGTGGCTTTGCATCGATAAGATAATAAGAATCATTGTGCAATGCTTTGCTCACAATGAACGGCCCTTCCCATGGGGGGGATAATTTATGCCTGCCAGCAGTATGTTGTACCAACCGGAGCACCAGAGCGCCTTCCCAGAAGACTCGGGGGCTTACTTTCCGTCTATGATAGCGTCGGAGATTTTGCTGATATATGGCGGATCTGGACAATGCCAATTCTCTCGCTTCTTTCAGCAGATCAACATCATTTTGCCGGGCTTCTTGCACTTCGTCTTCTATGTATTGGGTGACCCTAGGCGAATCATGCTCTATGTCGGCTGGTAATACAGCTTCTGCCCCATATACCAGAAAAATGGTGTATAGCCTGTTGATCGATTCAGAGTTGTTCTTAAACTCCACAGTACCGCTGGTAGTTCTTCTATCCAGCACCCCGCTGACCTTTGCAGCGGCTCAATGAGCTGGGGTTTTATCCCGGATAATACAAATCCGTTGGATCTTTCCACTTGCCCGTTCGATGCGGGGTGGGCTACCGAGGCAACGTCCAGCCGGATCTTCTTATCCCGGCAGAATCGCGCAAATGCTCCTTTAGCAAAATTTGTGCTATTATCAGTTATGATACTGTGAGGATAATCGTATCTCAAGATAATGTCTTTGAGAAATGTTACGGCCGTAGCTCCATCACATTTTCTTATAGGCTTCACTTCAATCCATTTTGTAAACTTATCCACCATGACCAAAATGTGAGTCATATTTCCCCTTGTTGGTTTAAATGGGCCAACCATATCCAAGCACCATACGGCAAATGGCCATGTAATTGGTATGGTCTTGAGTTCTGACATTGGCATATGTGTCTTCGTAGCATACCTCTGACAACCATTGCATTTTCTCACCAGATCTTCTGCTTGTTCTAAGGCACTTGGCCAGTAGAATCCATGTCGGAACGCTTTTGCCACCAAGGCTCGGGATGAGGCATGATGCCCGCACTCCCCTTGATGTATATCTCGGAGGATGTCAAGCCCTTCTTCCGGGTCGACGCATCGCTGGAGGACATTTGTCACACTCCGTTTGTATAGCTCAGAATTGATGATTGTGTATGCCTTTGCTCTCCTCTGTGTTTGCCTGGATAACACCTCCTCAGTGGGTAACATTCCATCTTTCAGGAATTGAAATATAGCCAGTGCCCAAGCTGGTATTGCTCGCACAGGGAACACATCCTCATCAATTTCCATCTGATCCACCGACATAACTTCAACCGGGTCACGCTGAGCAGTCCCCGGGTTCTGAGGCGATCCCGGTTGTTCGAGGCAGTCCCGGGTTTGTCTGATGCACAGGTTTCGCACTACCTCCCATGTCAATGTCCATGGGCATAGCTCCAGATTCTGTATCTTCCAGGACATAGATTGAGTCGGTTCCTGGGGACGGCCTGATGGACGGTTTTCTGAGGTGTTCCAATGCTACACCCAGTGGAATTGCTTGTCGGGTTGATCCGAGCTTCGACAGCATGTCGGCAACCTCATTTTCCACCCGGGGTACATGGTGAAATTCACATCCCTCAAAGTAACCAGATATCTTCTGCACATGAAATCATGCGAGCCATGTTTGGATCAAGGGCATCCCACAATCCCGACACTTGCTGTATTACCAAATCCGAGTCGCCAAAGCATAGTATCTGACGTATCCCAATCTCTTTTGCCACTTTGAGCCCATGCACAAGTGCTTCATACTCAGCGACATTGTT
Source organism: Avena insularis (assembly GCA_023614405.1). Classification (NCBI taxonomy): domain Eukaryota; kingdom Viridiplantae; phylum Streptophyta; class Magnoliopsida; order Poales; family Poaceae; genus Avena; species Avena insularis. The sequence goes on from JAJUPC010000436.1 coordinate 134,453, forward strand.
TGATGCCACGAAATGGATTTGCAGCACATACTTCAGCTGGTTCTTCTTTGCCGAGGTAAGCACAACTCCGGCGCCTAGCCCGGTTTTTGTTTTTGACCCGTCAAAATACATCCTCCAGTAGTTCGGATCTGGTGGCGGTGGTTCGTATTGTACCTCGACCCAGTCTACAAAACAGTCAGCCACAGCCTGAGACTTGATTGCTTCTCTTCTGTCATATTGTGGCGCATAAGGAGCTAGTTCAATTGCCCATTTTGCAATTCTGCCACTTGCATCTTGTTACTCATTATCTCGGATATGGGAGCTTCACATATTACTTTGATGGGATGCTCCTCAAAGTAATGCTTTAACTTCTTAGCTGCCATATAGACACCAGATGCCACCTTTTGATAGTGTGGTAGTTACGCTGAGGCGATAATACCTCGCTCAAGTAATACAGCCTTTGCACCGACTTACCCTCTTCGTGGCGCTCTACCACATTCACTGCAATTACAACTCGGTTGGTTGCGGATATGTAGAGAAAAATTGGCTCATTTTATAGTGGAGAGGCTAACACCGTGCGATGGCTAACATCTTCTTTAAGTGGGCAAAGGCTTCATCGGCCTGTGGCGTCCAAACGAACTTATCCGACTTTTTCATGAGTTGGTAGAGAGGCAATGCCTTTTCTCCCAACCGACATACAAACCGACTTAATGATGTCAGGCAACCAGTGAACTTCTAGACATCGTTAAGACACTTCGGCAGTTCCATTCGTTCAATGGCTCGGATCTTAGTTGGATTAACTTCAATACCTCGGCTGGAGACGAGAAATCCGAGTAACTTTCCAGCCGGGACACCGAAGGTATATTTTTCTGGGTTAAGCTTCATTCGGAACCTTCTTAAGTTCGCGAATGTCTGATAATAAATCAGGAGCGTTTTGCTTTCCTTGGTCTTGATAGCCACATCATCCACATACACTTGTACATTTTGACCTATTTGGTCGTGCAAACATTTCTGCATACATCTTTGGTACGTTGCCCCTGCATTACGTAAACCAAACAGCATGGTGCGATAGCAATAAGCCCCATACGGGGTGATAAATGCAGTCTTTATTTGATCATCCGGATTCAGAGGTATCTGGTGGAAACCAGAATATGCATCAATGAATGACAACAGTTCACACCCAGCAGTGGAGTCTATGACCTGATCTATCCTCGGCAGTGGAAATGGATCTTTTGGACACGCCTTGTTCAGGTTCGTGTAATCGATACACATAAGCCAAACCACTGCCACATTTGGATCATCTTTATTCTTTTCCACCAACATCGGATTAGAGAGCCAATCCGGATAGAGTACTTCCATGATAAATCCTGTTGCTAGTAACCGAGCTATCTCATCTTCAATGACTTTTCTCCTATCCTCGGCGAAGCGACGGAGAGCTTGCTTCACCGGCCTTGCTCTGGGTCTCAAGTTTAAAGAGTGCTCGGCCAACTCCCTCGGAACACCTTGCAAATCCTGTGTGGACCAAGCAAAAATGTCCCGATTCTCACGGAGGAAGTTGACGAGCTCGCTTTCCTATTTATCATTCAACCCGGCACCAATTGTTACGGTGCGCTCTGGGAACATGTCATCAACAGGCACTTTCTTTGTATCCTTTGCGGCTTGGAACGAAAACCTACCATGCGGGTTACTCAATGCCGGCATATACTGCTGCGCGGACTGAGCTAATGCCGCCACCTCTTGGATTTTTCTTTTCTCTTGCGCAATCACAAGTGATTCGGCTAGGTTAGACCCGGCTGAGGCACACTCAATGGAACGTCGGAAATCTCCAGCAATGGTAATCACCCCATTTGGCCCAGGCAACTTCATCTTCAAATAACTTATGTGGCAGCTTGCCATGAACTTGTTCAATGCTGGTCTTCCGAGTAACGCGTGATACGCACTTTCCAAGTTCACCACCTCAAACTCTAGATTCTCAGTTCGGCAATTATCTCTTGTGTCGAACAACACGTCAACCCGGACTTTGCCTATGGGCTCACAAGAGATGCCTGGTACAATATCATGGAAAGTTGTCCTTGTAGATTGGAGAATGTTCTCCGAGATACCCAACTTGCGCATTGTATCCGCATACATGATGTTAATGCTACTGCCGTTGTCAATCAGTACCTTGGAGAACCTCACATTGATGTTAGGCCCAATGAATGTCGGGTTCAGCACTAACGCATACGAACCAGGACTCGGCATAAGCTTGGGATGATCTTTGATGTTCCAAGTAATTTCCTGGTCCGACCAAGGCATATACCTCGTCACCGCTGGCATTACCGCATTGACCTCCATATGTTGACGCTGCAAGCTCTTCCTATCTGTTTCCTCAGTGGTAAACACACAGTAACTCTGATGATGCTCCTGTACTCATTCCTCCCCTCATTTCCGAGGTACCTCGGATCCGACTGATGCTGGTTTTCTACTTGATGCACTGCATCCCTTCTCTCATGGTTATCATACCTCGACAGAGGGGGAGGCAACATTAGCTGTTGCGTGTTTGCTCCGGAGAGCAATTGCTGCCGGGGTAACTCCTGCCGAGGTTGATCATTCCGGGGTGCCTGAGCATTCCCCGAACCACCTTGTTCTATCTTACGCATCTACTCACATTGCCTCGTTGTATGACCCGCTGGGTTACTCGGATTTGGCGTGTGAAATTTACACGGCTGATCCAACATCGACTCATAAGTGTACCTCGGACGGTCCTTCTTTTCTTGCCACTGTTTCTTCTGCTCTGGCGTCCAAGTTTTCTTGCCATCATTCCTTGGCGTCCATTGCTGCGCTCCAGTTTTCTAATGTTGATTGCTCCCTGTTCCGGGCTGATCTTGATTCACAGCTGCAACTTGTTGCGAACTGTACTGGTGATCCGGTCTGTCATCTCTTCTTTTACCTCTGTAGTCATTTCTCCGGGATGATCCAGCTCCATCTCTCTGGTAGTACTCATCATTCGACTCGTTTGACACGAGCCTTGGTTGGGTCGGATCACCCAAAGCATACGAGTCAGCAATTCGGATCATCTCTGCCAACGTAGTTGGCATTTTCCTTTGCAACTTTTGCCATAGCTCGCTTGCATATCTACATCCTTGCGCGAACCACGCTATGGCCTGTGACTCTATCACACCCTCACACGAGTTTCGCACGGTACACCACCGGGTCAAAAACTCCCGGTCCGTCTCGTTCGGTCTTTGCTTGCACATAGCTAGGGTCTGTGGCTAAATGGCCTATGATACGTACTCGAGAAATTGCTGATGAACATTTCCTCAAAATCGGTCCAGCAGTTAATACTTCCGGGTGGCAAATTGTTCAACCATACCCTTGCTAGCCCCTCCAACATCTGGGGTACGTATCTCACAGCCCATCGCAAGTTACCTGTAGCAATTTTCACAGCCGTAGCATAATTTATCAACCAATCCTCCGGCGTGGTACTGCCGTCATACGTCTTCGTGCCTCTGGGTAGCTGGAAGTTAGGTACAGGTGGCTCTTTCATGATCCGGGGTCCAAAACACGCAGGACCCGGAGGACCTTGACTTTCAATCTGCTCCGACCTATACAGTCGATCCAGTTTCAACCTGGCATCATCTGGCATCAGATCCCTGCTTCCCAATCTCGACCCTATCACATGATAGTCCGGCCTTGGGTATCCTGCATTCACCATTTCCGAATCTCCATCATTATACCGGTCTCGCTCTCGTGGCGCATCTCTCTGTTGCATACCTCGGCCGGCACTTTGCTCTTGCCTTGGTATATTATTCGCCGCTTGTCGCTGTTGTCTGCCGAGTTGTCTGGCAGTGCCATCAACAGCGTTTCCTTGACCGGCATTGCCTTGGTCACGGTTACCTCGGCCAGCTTCACCTCGGCTTACACTCTGTCGATCGTCATTTCTTTGTACCCCTTTTGCCTTTCCTGCCCTTGTCGGGTCATACGGAACAATCTGCTTGTTTCTCCTGGCCGAGGTTACTACCTCCTCTCTCCTAGGACCTCCATGAGGAGACGATGCGGCTCCAGCGGATTTCTCCGGGTTACCCACTGCCGAATGAACGATCTTGGAGGCCCCAACTCTCTCCGGGTTTGCCCTGAGCAGTTCCTCATTTTGCCTGTTCGCGATCCGAACCAACTCATTAACCCTATCTTGCCGTCTCTGGCGGGCTTCACCCCGTTAGACCCTCTAACTCGCACGCAGCTGCATCTACTGCTTTGAGGTTTTTTGCCGGGGTACTGCACTTCGGCAGCCCCACGGACAAATAGTTCTCTGACTCCTCAATCCGAGTGTCACCCTCTTTGTTCATTTCACTCATGAGATTTCTCCCCTTCACTTTTACAGCATCTACTTTATTTGCCTTTGCGTACTCGCGCAGCGTCATGTTCAACGACTGCTGAGCCGCAGCAATCTTTTTCGCTCCCTCTAGGATTTTCTGCCTAGTTTCCTCTAGCTCGGCCTTTGCCTGAGCCAGATCTACCACTGCTGCTACCGGGTTTGCCAAGCTATCCATAGCTTCTCTCAGTACATTCTCAGGCCTCTCTAGTGGAGGTCCTCTACCTTTCCTCGGTGCCTTAGGTGTTACCTCCGGATCTGGTGCCGGATCCTTGCTTGTGCCTGCACCTGGCGCAGTCATCATTACCTCAGCACGGTCCAGGGAGCGAGTGATACGCGCCCCGTGAACCACGCTAAGGGGGGGCTCCCCTGCTTCGACGACGTGCCGCGGATGAACGCATGATACGTCCACAGCAATGTAGACCTTGTGCGCACCAAGCTTGACGAAGAGGCCGTTGCGCGGAAGTGGGCGCGTGCCGAAGCAGCCAGCGTTGTCGCTGACGAAGTCCAGCGCTCCAAAACGCTGAACGAGCCTGGCGACGATGCGTTCGCCGGTGCTGATGAGGTTTCCCGTCCGGATCTTCACCCCTGCTAGCGCTGCTAGCCCCACAGTGGGCGCCAACTGTCATGGTGGTGTCACGGCAGATGCCATGGATAGGCTAAAGGTGGGGACTAATAGCACTAGGGGAATCCAGGGAGGGATAGTGAGGTGATTCCTCACACAGAAGCTTTGTATTCGATTCACTTCACAGATTACAAGTGCTCCTAGAGCTGTATTGGCGAGAGGAGGAAGAAGGAACTCTCTTACTCTCACTCACAGTTAACCCGCACAAGACCCTTAGAACCCTAAAACCAATCAGAATCGAGGAACCCCTTCTATAGAGGCCCTAGCCCTCCTTATATAGGGGTGGCTAGGTCTCCACTTAGGGCATACGTGGAGGCATATTCCAGGGAATATGCCTCCTCCCAAAATAGCAAACCGACCGGGGTGCTTTTCCCCGCGTCACCCATGCAGCGGCTACGTGAGCCTCTGCGGCGCCTGCGTCAGCCGACACGGGCGTCGTCACATCTGTTGGCCACGCCTCGGTGGTCCTGCCCTCTTTTGCTTCGCTCATGCAGTGCGTACCGGGGCTTCTTTTGACCAGCGAGATTCCTTCCTTCTCCTAGAAGCTAGATATGATCCGGACCATAGTTGATCCGGCCACACCCGTTCCTGCATACAAGTTAAATACGCCATTTCGACTTACGGCTTAAGTCGGTTGAGACCTAGTTAGGTGGACGCCCCTGGTCCGGGTTACCCCATGATTCGGCCTGCCTTGAGGTGACCCGGCTAGCATCCGCTTTAGCCTTGCCGAACCTCGGCTAACTCGGCCTTTATACCCCGGCGTGACCCTACCCGGGGGTATCCCCCCAACACCTTCCTCTTGGGGTTCCCCAACGAGCTCGTTAATACACGAGTCAGCACATCCCATCTTCCCCATCTCGGCTGTTTTTATCCCCACTCGCCAACGCCGCCTAGCCCAGCATTTGGGATCATCTCCAGTGCACGCTTCGCAAATTTTCCTCACCATCTCGCCCGCTGCATCGGATCTTGCAGGCCGCGCGCCACCCCTCTCCAAAATTCCCCCAATAGTCATACTCTGGTCTGACCTCTTCCCCCTAATCCATCCCGATGTCACAATCGACGCACAACCCACTACACGGCGTCTTGAGCAAGGTCGGCGACGACGTTTTCAACGAAATCGCTATGCGTCTGGACACTACCAGCGCCGCCTGACTGGACGTATGCTCCAAGGAGCTGTACCACCAAGTCACGGGCGGAAAAGGTAGCAAATGCCCCAACGACCACTATGGGACATTCGTGCCCTCCAATAACATCTACGACCACATAATCTGGTGCTTTCACGGCCAGCAAGTCTGCATGGAGCCTGGATGCGAGTTCATCACCTCATTAGTAGAGCTAACACCTATGGTAGAGCTCGTCCGCCACCTCAGAGTTGCCCACTCGAGGACTGCACCCATAATTCCCTATAGCCACAAACACTGGGAGTCGTCTAAGTCGGTGCCCACAGGGGGCTCGCGGAGAGCGGATATCATCGGCATCGAGAAAGAGGGAACCGTGTTCATCGCCCAAATTGATGGCCACACCATGGACTTCATCATATCCCCCAGGTTCATCAGTTCAGGGGTGTGCAAATCTCCGTGGTACAAGGTGAAGCTTTGGTCGTTGTCTTCATGTCATGAGCTCCATGCGGTTGAAATGGTGGCGACATCTGAGCTGACGAGCAGGCCATCGTCGACCGAAGTCGCCCTGGAAGGGCTCAGGTCGTACCTGTCACAGCCGCGGTGTTACCTAGAAGCTTCTGAACCATTCATCGGAATTCCCTGTGGATTAGGAGTATTGCATCAACAAGTTTCAAAAGTGAGATAAAACATCTAAATATTCTTTGTGATGATCCCAATGTTAAGATATGTAACATCGTACTAATTAATTACTACTTTATGTTGGTGACAGATTCAATTTGTATGGGGAGAGGTGGAACAAGTTTGCGGCAATGTATACATATTTCCAATGTACGATACTAACATAGTGGGCCCACAGGCGACGGTGTGACAAGGAAAGGGTAACAGGTAGGAAAGAAAGTGCTACCCGGCCAGCACTTGACACGCTGTTGCGTTATGCCGAGTATTTTGTATGGAGGTCTTAACTTGCTACTACTAATCTATTTTGTCGTATACATATGTAGTGGTACTTGTTCAGATCGACCGATCGAGTGCTGAATATGGACTCTCTTTCCTTATGAGTCATGGCCTTGCTACAACTATTGAATTTCAATGTCTTCATTGCTGAATCTGTCATTTCTTTTGGCCATTGTCTGCACTGCTGAATCAGTCACTTTGAAATGCTGCTGAATCTGTCAAGTGGTGCTGAATATGAACTGGGAATCTGTAGATATTTTTTCTGTCTTATTACGTAATGCTCAAGCTTCAAATTACTAAGATATTTTCTAGAACTAATACTGATGTACTGGTACTTGTTTAGATCAAGTGCAGTAGATGGTCTTGCTTTCCTTTTTAAACTTGGCTTTGTCACAATCTAGATGAGGCTTGGGAATTTTGGGATGCATATATATGGGGTTTACACTAGTATTAATGTGAAGAGGAGGTATGCACACAAAAGCATACTTAATCGTCAGTTATGCTTGCTCCAATGATCGAGTGTGTTTGGAGAAAAGGGCAAACTGATCGTGCGGCAAGGTTTTTAGAGGTAAAACATGAACGGGTTCTCTCTGTACTGCTATTGAGTTTTAGTGCCTGTATAGCTGAAACAGTCACTTTGGAATGCTGCAGAATCGGTCAAGTGCTGCTGAATATGAACTAGGAATCTGTCGATATTTTTTCTATTTTATTCTGTACTACTGGATCTTTCAAATGCTACTGAATTTGTAAAAAATGTTATGTCGATGATGCTTGGCTGCTTGCACTAGAGCTTTTGCCTGTGTGTCATCGGAACCGTTGGATGTGTTTTGGACATAAATGAGAGGCTACCAAGTGAAGTCATTGGATACATGTCCAGTTTTGGCGCACGCCGTCTGTGTCTCTTGTTCTTTAGATATTTTTACACGAATATATGTCAAAAGAATTATTGTTTCTTTTTCCCTCCGGTAGTGAGGTCCGTGTTCCGAATCCGGCCGAGCCATGCAAATTTTACTAAAGAGGAGGTAAAATCTAGCCCATTCGACCCCTCTTTAGCCTAGAACAATTTAATTCGGCCTTGTAGGGGTCAGGGGACTTGCTGACGACAGCCCATTTAAATATTTATCAAGGAGCCCATGTAGAATAGCTCATGGAGTATAGCCCATTAAGTATAGTAGATGAAGAATAGCCCAAAATGTTTAATTTGGCCATTTTGGAATTTCCCTTTAAAACAAAAACAAAAAACCCGCCTACCCATGTTTTTAAGAAACTACTCCATTATCTGGCATTTAATAAATTGAGGTGCCCACGATTCTTCTAATGTGAGGATGACATAAAGGACCCACCAGCCTGAATAAACGGCTGATGCAGAGAGCAAAGCTATCAAGTTCGGAACACGAAGGCACGACAGAGGGTAAAAAATCAATCATACACACCTTTCTTCTAATGAGAGGATGACATGTGGGTCCGAGCAGTGTGATTAAACGGTTGATGCATCAAACGACACTATCAAGTTCGGAACAGGGTAGCGCGAGCGAAGAAAAAAAATCCATCATACACATGTTTCTTCTAATGAGAGGATGACATGTGGGGCCCAGGAGGTTGGTTAAACGGTAGATGCGTCGAGCAGCGCTATCAACTCGGGACGGGGTAGCGGCGCCATCGAAGGAAAAAATCCATCATATGTACACATGTTTGTTCTAATGAGAGGATGACATGTGGGGACCAGCAACGTGATTAAACGGTAGATGCATCGAACAGCGCTATCAAGTTCGGAACAGGGTAGCGCAAGCGAAGGAAAAAATCAATCATAAACACATTTCCTGTAATGAGAGAGGATGACATGTGGGGCTCATGAGGTTGGTTAAACGGTAGATGCGTCGAGCAGCGCTATCAACTCGGAATGGGGTAGCGCCAGTGAAGGAAAAAATCCATCATACACATGTTTCTTCTAATCAGAGGATGACATGTGGGGCTCAGGAGGTTTCCCAAACAATAGATGCGTCGAGCAGCGCTATCAACTCGGAACGGGGTAGCGTGAGCCAAGGAAAAAATACATCATACACATGTTTCTTCTAATGAGAGGATGACATGTGGGGCTCAGGAGGTTGGTTAAACGGTAGATGCGTCGAACAGCGCTATCAACTCGAAACGGGGTAGCGCCAGCGAAGGAAAAAATTCCATCATACACGCGTTTCTTCTAATAAGAGGATGCCATGTGGAGCCCGGCATCGTGATTAAACGGTAGATGCATCGAACAGCGCTATCAACTTCCGAACAGGGTAGCGCGAGTGAAGGAAAAAAATTCCATCATGCACACGATCCTTCTAATGAGAGGCTGACATGTGGGACCTAGCATCCTGACTAAATGATGTCTACGCACTTCTATTCTTCTAGACAGTTGTTGGGCCTCCAAGTGCAGAGGTTTGTATAACAGCAGCAAGTTTTCCCTTAAGTGGATCACCCAAGGTTTATCGAACTCAGGGAGGAAGTGGTCAAAGGTATCCCTCTCAAGCAACCCTGCAATCAAGATACAAGAAGTCTCTTGTGTCCCCAACACACCCAATACACTTGTCAGGTGTATAGGTGCACTAGTTCGGCGAAGAGATAGTGAAATACAAATGGTATAGATGATTATAAGTGGTAACGGTGCCCGAAAATAGCTTGCTGGCGTGTGGTTGACGTGGGAAAAGACTAAAGGCAAACTAAAATAAAGAAGGAAGCAAGCAAACATGTAACAGTTCTAGTTGCAAACGGTGTTTCAATGCTTAGAAACAAGGCCTAGGGATCATACTTTCACTAGTGAACACTCTCATATAAATATATTCTTCTTTATGATAATACGCTGAACTACTCTCCGGTTGGACACACTAATCCATGGTAGGGCTATAAGAACACACCTCAAAGTTCACTTTCCCCATCTAGATAACCCCACACTGTCACCTTGAGCACTAGATGGTTCCAACAAACACCACAATTTCATAAAGATATCCAACTCCAAATATAACTCATAACAAGTATTTGTAATCTCTAGCCTAAGTGCCACCATGGTGTGCACACTGTCAACTTCACACACATGGGGAGAGCAGAGATCTATTAAAGCACTTGAGTAGCAAGGTAGATCTATAGATTACAAGCTCATGATCTCAATAAGATCATGCATAGAGAGAGATGAACACATAGCTACCGGTAGAACCCTTAGCCTCAAGAGAGAAATACTCCCTCCTCATCATGGGAAGCAGCAATGGTGATGGAGATGGTGGTGGAGATCGATGGAGATGGCTCTGGGGGCACTTCCCCATCCCGATAGGGTGCTAGAAGAGAGACTTTCTGTCCCCCGAATCTCCCCTTTGGTGGCGGCGGCGCTGCAGAACTTTTTGTGGATTTCTGATTGGCGACTTAGGGTTTTGGTATCGGGAGGCTCTTATAGGCGAAGGAGGCAAGGTCGGTGGCCGGCCAGGGGGCCCACACCATGCCCTGGCGCGGCCTAGGCTGGCCCGCTCCTGGGGGGTGTGGCCACCCAGTGGCCCCTCTCTGACTCTCCTTCTGGCTCCGTGAGTCTTCCGGGAAAATAGGAACTTTGGCTTTTGTCCCGTCCAATTCTGAGAATATTCATTTTCTGACTTTCCTGGAACCAAAAATAGCAGAAAACAGGCAACTGGCACTGTGGCTCTTGTTAATAGGTTAGTCCAAGAAATCATATGAAAAGTACTCCAAAGTATGGACAAAACATAAGAAAGTAGATAAAACCAAGCATGGAACATCGAAAATTATAGATACATTTGCAATATACCAACATCCCCAAGCTTAACTCCTGCTCGTCCTCAAGTAGGTAAGTCATAAAAAGAAAGAATAATTTTTGAGGTGACATGCACCATCATAAACTTGATCAAAGTATTTGTAAAACATTGAAAGCGAGGATCATAGTACTTTAATCATAACATGAAAGACAAATTTCTAACAATAAGGCAAAGAAACTATGATGCAACATGAAAAGGCACAAACAAAAGATTCATGAATAACAATGCTTTGCAAGACGTTTGTTTGTTTCACATAAAGAAAACATAGCATAGTGGCATTCAGCTTGTCCCTGATAGAGTAGCAAACATAAATGCATAGGACACCTTCAAAGTTCATAAGAGTGACTAGATACAAATAGTTTAAAACAAGCAATATCAAGGTATGCATCAATCAACAAGTCTTGGGACAATGCACATAGAACTAAGAATGGCCACTATGCTCTCAAAGTAGGTGCATAAAGATAGAAGGTGGAGACTCAACAAAAAAGTAAAAGAAAGGCCTTCATAGAAGGAAGTAGGGATTCAAGTTTCATAAAGAGCTTCCAAAAATTATGGTACTTAATAGCTTTCAGATCTCATTGCCCCTATCATAAGCATCTTGAAGTGATTAAGGTTAAAGTGAACAAACTATGGTGTACATGCTTGTGATATAAGTTAGAAATCTCATGTCCCTTGAATACGAGGGTCGCTCCTCATGCTACTCAAGTTTAGTCACCGGTAAGTTCTTGTCATTGTAAGTACATGTGTATCATAGAGAACCGCCAACGGGGTACCCCTTGCCCGATGATACGGAAGAATCCCCATATCAAAATGACAAGGCAAGCAGACAACGAGCATCTCAGCAATCTTCTTATTTACCATGGGAATATGGTGCTTTTTTCTCTCTTTCCTCTTTTCATAATCTCTTTTTTTTCTTTCTCTTTTTTCTCAATATAGGACTCTTTTTTTATAAGAAGAATGCTTCATAGACAGCTCATTATGGTTACGCTGCAGGTTTCCACCATGTCAGCATGGATTAGACCAATGGCCCAGGCGTTTCTCTAACACATATACATAACTCCATGGACTTACAAGCTCCCCTTTCATTTCACACCGATGACATCCATAGACAAAAGAGCATGATATCAACTAGGTACAAAGTACAAGTGTAATGTCGAAAGAGTTCCCCATGACAGCGTGGTTCTGCTAATCCCCAACAAATAAGTGCAAGCATATACAACATAGACGACACAATGGTTCAAGTTTATTAAAAAGTAAAGTGTGCCATCAAGTTCGTGAGAGCTTTAATCACTAGTTCTCTCATAACAAGTTTAATTCGGAAGGTAGACAAAAACATGAATATACTTGGAATAGCATAAGCTAGTAGGTAGGTATGGTGGACTCTTTGGTTTTAGGAGTTGGATGCACGAGTGGAACTCATACTTGGTTGTGGAGGCTAGCAAAAGACTGGGAGCGACGAACTAAGAGAGCAATAATTGCCATAATCATGCAGAGCGACAAAACATCATTGATCAAAGCATAAAGTGATACTACAAGTTGAAAACTAAAGGATCATAAAGGCTATGGTGACTTGAGATAGTCATAACATGGTGTGAGCATGCGCCAAGTCAACCGAAATAAAGCATCAAAGGAGAATACCACTATACTATGCTTTAATATGCTAAACTACGCATGATTCATCCAAGGCACATTAAGCAATCTCAATTGTTTATAACAAGTCATGCTACAACAAAGAATACTAAGCATAAAGCCAAAACAATATCAAGCATGGCATGACAAAGCATAGGACACAGTCAAAAACAAGCTCTCTTTACCACTTAAGCATGAACTTTCCTACTCTTTTCCAAACCAAACCAAACTATTTGAAAACCAATGTATGAAAGAGGGGGTCCAACCAATTTATTCAGAAAACTAAGCAAACAAAGCAAACGATAAACCAAAACAAAAATGAAAAATAAGACGCTCCAAGAACAACACAACTGTGCATGAAACAATAAAAATGAAGCGTTTGGAAGAAACCTAGGATTTTTATTGATGAAGAGGGGGATGCCTTGGGCATCCCCAAGCTTTGACGCTTGTACTTATTGGATATTTTCTTGAGGTGACACGTGTGGCATCCCCAAGCTTGAGCTTTAGTCCATCTTTCATCTCATTACTCATTCCTTCCATACACCTGGAATTTTTCCTTCATACAAAACTTCACACAATCTTTATTAGCAACATTAGTGCACTCAAGATAATATGTCTTTAAGTTCAGTTCCAACACCAACAAAACTTCCACTAAAACACTATCTACTGTAACACTTCCCTCAAAAAGCTCAATTCCCCAAAAGAACTCAAAAAGGAACCAACAAGAAGCAAATGCAAATAATAGCAGAAATCTGTCAAAACAGACCAGCAGGTAAAAACTAATTTTTTCGAAGACCTTCTATTGCTCAAATCAAAAAGTGTTGAACTAATGAAAGTTATATAACAACCAGGGGCAGAACCACAAAAATTCACGCCTCAAAATGACATACAGAGATTTTACACGAAATTTTACGATGAAGCATAGAAATCTGTTTCGGGACAACAACTTTCCAAATCATTATTTCTCTATCATTAGAGGTTACTCTTGGCACAAAAAGCAAATAAAAAGGATAAGGAGCGGTTATTACTGAAGTAATAACTTCCAAGACACATCTAAAACTTTTGGGTTATCTCCCAATAAGTACTTTTCTTTAACGCCTTTAAGTTAGGCATGATAGTTTGAGAAGATGCTCACATAAGAAATATGAATTTAAGTAAAAGAGAGCATCAAAAAGCAAATTCAAAGCACATTTAAGTCTAAACCACTTCCTATGCGTAGGAATCTTGTAAAAAAAAGTCATGAAAGCACAAAGCAACAAGCATAATAAAGCAAAACAAGTGCAATTTCAAGACTTTCATCATAAATAGGGGAAACTTTATATTGTTGAGACACATAAAACCATGTTTTCCTCTCTCATAATAACTTTCAGTAGCATCATGAATAAAATTAACAATATAACTATCACATAAAATATTCTTATCATGAGCCACATGCATATCATAATTATTACTCTCCATATAAGCATAGTCATTCTTATTTATAGTGGGAGCAAATTCAACAAAATAGCTATCATTATTATTCTCATCACCATAATCATCAAATATAGGAGGCATATTGTAGTCATAATTAATTTCCTCCTCAATAGTAGGTGTACTGAAAATATCATATTCATCATTGTAATCATCATATATTGGAGGTTTGGTATCATCATAAGCAATAGAATAGCTATCTTCCAAAGCTGGGGGAACTAAAAATATTATTTTCATAAAAACTAGCTTCCCCAAGCTTAGACTTTTCCATAGCATTAGCAATAATGGTGTCCAAAGAATTCATACTAACAACATTGCTATTAGCATGCAAATAAAGTTCCATAGGCTTTTTAATTTTCTCTTCAAACACTTCATGTCCTAACTCACGATAAATACTATAAAGCTCTCTAATTTTGTTGTTGTTTTCCATTAAGCCTAACTAGTGAAAACAAGAAACAAAAAGACAAAATTGCAGAATCTAAAGGAAATAACTTCGAGCACTCACACGGAGGATGTGAGTACTTTTTACCTTACCTCCCTAGCAACCGCACCAGAAAATAGGCGTTTACCGTGGGAGGTTCTTCTTCTTTAATCCTCTGGTGTGAATACCTTTTACCTTACCTCCCCGGCAACGGTGCCAGAAAATAGCTTGATGTCTATGCACTTCTATTCTTGTAGATAGTTGTTGGGCCTCCAAGTGCAGAGGTTTGTATAACAGTAGCAAGTTTTCCCTTAAGTGGATCACCCAAGGTTTATCAAACTCAGGGAGGAAGTGGTCAAAGGTATCCCCTCTCAAGCAACCCTGCAATCAAGATACAAGAAGTCTCTTGTGTCCCCAACACACCCAATACACTTGTCAGGTGTATAGGTGCACTAGTTCGGCGAAGAGATAGTGAAATACAAATGGTATAGATGATTATAAGTGGCAACGATGCCAGAAAATAGCTTGCTGGCGTGTGGTTGACGTGGGAAAAGACTAAAGGCAAACTGAAATAAAGAAGGAAGCAAGCAAACATGAAACAGTTCTAGTTGCAAACGGTGTTTCAATGGTTAGAAACAAGGCCTAGGGATCATACTTTCACTAGTGAACACTCTCATATAAATATATTCTTCTTTATGATAATACGCTGAACTACTCTCCGGTTGGACACTCTAATCCATGGTAGGGCTATAACAGCACACCTCAAAGTTCACTTTCCCCATCTAGTTAAACCCACACTGTCACCTTGAGCACTAGATGGTTCCAACAAACACCACAATTTCATAAAGATATTCAACTCCAAATATAACTCAGAACAAGTATTTGTAATCTCTAGCCTAAGTGCCACCATGGTGTGCACACTGTCAACTTCACACACATGGGGAGAGCAGAGATCTATTAAAGCACTTGAGTAGCAAGGTAGATCTATAGATTACAAGCTCATGATCTCAATAAGGTCATGCATAGAGAGAGACAGATGAACACATAGCTACCGGTAGAACCCTTAGCCTCGAGAGAGAACTACTCCCTCCTCATCATGGGAATCAGCAATGGTGATGGAGATCGATGCAGATGGCTCCGGGGCACTTCCCTGTCCCGGCAGGGTGCCGAAACAGAGACTTTCTATCCCCTGAATCTCCCCTTCGGTGGCGGCGGTGCTGCAGAACTTTTCGTGGATTTCTAATTGACAACTTAGGGTTTTGGTATCGGGAGGCTCTTATAGGCGAAGGAGGCAAGGTCGATGGACGGCCAGGGGGCCCACACCATGCCCTGGCGCGACCTGGGCTGGCCCGCACCTGGGGGGGTGTGGCCACCCTGTGGCCCCTCTCCGACTCTCCTTTTGGCTCCGTGAGTTTTCCAGGAAAATAGGAACTTTGGCTTTTGTCCCGTCCAATTCCGAGAATATTCATTTTCTGACTTTCCTGGAACCAAAAACAGCAGAAAACAGGCAACTGGCACTATGGCTCTTGTTAATAGGTTAGTCCAAGAAATCATATGAAAAGTACTCCAAAGTGTGGACAAAACATAAGAAAGTAGATAAAACCAAGCATGGAACATCAAAAATTATAGATACATTTGCAATGTATCACTAAACGGTATATGCATCGAGCAACGTTTTCGTGTTCAAATCAGGGAGGCGCGACCGAAAAGTTTGGCCCGCTAGATACACTGATGTCCGGGACCCACACGCCTCAAAAGACTTCGGCGAGTCAACATCGCACGAGGAAATGAAAATCTTGCTTCTGCCACGCGCCATCCGAGCATCCTCCATGTTTTTAGCAGATCCATCGTAGTAGAGGGCCGCGAAACCAGAAAAAAAAGTTTTCCATCAGCCTCGGCCGAGCTGAGAATTTCGTCGCGGAAGACGCACCTTCTCCGACGACCGTTGGGCCAATTCGTTGCGGAAGGAAACTTTTCTTGTAGTGGACACTGGTGGATCCAAATGTGGTATGTGAAAAGAACACGCATGCAATGAACTCTGGTGGATCCATATGAGGTCTGTGAAAAGAACACACATGCAAGGACACTGGTGGATCCATATGTGGTTTGTGAAAAGAACACACATGCAACGACAATGGTGGATCCATATGTGGTTTGTGAAAAGAACACACATGCAATAAACTCTGGTGGATCCATATGGGGTCTGTGAAAAGAACACACATGCAATGAAATGGTGGTTCCATATGTGGTCTATGAAAAGAACACACATGAAATGACATTGGTGGACCCATATGTGGTATGTGAAAAGAACACTCATGCAATGACAATGGTGGTTCCATATGTGGTATGTGAAAAGAACACACATGCAATGACAATGGTTGATCCATATGTGGTCTGTGAAAAGAACACACATGCAATGTCACTAGTTGATCCATATGTGGTTTGTGAAAAGAACACACATGCAATGACACTGGTGGTTCCATATGTGGTCTATGAAAAGAACACACATGCAATGACACTGGTGGATCCATATGTGGTCTGTGAAAAGAACACACATTCAGTGACACTAGTGGATCCATATGTTGTCTATGAAAAGAACACACATGCAATGAACTCTGGTGGATCCATATGGGGTCTGTGAAAAAAACACACATTTCAATGACACTTGTGGATCCATATGGGGTTTGTCAAAAGAAACACACATGAAATGACTCTAGGTGTGGTTAATGAAAAGAACACACATGAAATGACTCTAGCTGTTGTTAATGAAAAGAACACACCTTCAATGAACTCTGGTTGATCCATATGTGGTCTGTGAAAAGAATACACATGCAATGACAATGGTGGATCCATATGTGGTATGTGAAAAGAATAAACATTTCAATGACACTGGTGGATCCATATGTGGCCTGTGAAAACAACAGACATGCAATGGCACTGGTGGATCCATATGTGGTGTGTGAAAAGAACATACATGCAATGACATAGGTGAATCCATATGTGGTTTGTGAAAAGAACACACATGCAATGACACTAGTGGATCCATATGTGGTTTGTGAAAAGAACACACATGCAATGACTCTAGTGGATCCATATGTGGTTTATGAAAAGAACAGTCATGCTATGACACTGGTGGATCCAAACGTGGTGTGTGAAAAGAACACACCTGAAATGACACTGGTGGATCCATATGTGGTCTATGAAAAGAACACACATGCAGTGACACTGGTGGATCCATATGTGGTTTGTGAAAAGAATAGACATGCAATGACACTAGTGGATCCATATGTAGTTTGTGAAAATAACACACATGCAATGACACTGGTGGATCCATATGTGGTCTGTGAAAAGAACACACATGCAATGACACTGGTGGATCCATATGTGGTCTATGAAAAGAACACACATGAAATGACACTGGTGGATCCATATGTGGTCTCTGAAAAGAACACACATGCAATGACACTAGTGGATCCATTGTGGTCTGTGAAAAGAACACACATGAAATGACTCTAGCTGTGGTTAATGAAAAGAACACACATGCAATGAACTCTGGTTGATCCATATGTGGTTTGTGAAAAGAACACACATGCAATGACACTAGTGGATCCATATGTGGTCTGTGAAAAGAACAAACATTTCAATGACACTAGTGGATCCATATATGGTCTGTGAAAAGAACAGACATGCAATGTCAACACCTGGATTTTTAATCCCAGATGCCTGTTATGTCATTCATCGTAATCCCAGGATTACCATTTTTGCGAGACATAACAGATTGGATATCACAGTACGTCATCCATTACAAACCATACATAAGGTGATATGGGGTGGCCCGATCTTCTCAGTAAGCGGATGGCGGTGATGATGGTGGATGATAGATAACTAGCCTGTAGCTATGAACTCTCCCGCTCGATCCCTGATGCCAATGCAACAGCTCTCGAACCTTGTAGGATATTCACAACACCACGCTCTTGCGCACGCAGCCATGACCACGAAGGTAGTATGCAATCTACTAATTCCCAATGGAACAACAGATCACACTCAATTATAGTTGGTAGATTCAAACATAGGGTAATTCCAGAGGTTCGATGATTGAAACAACTCCAAAATAGTTTTAACATGGTCTAACCTAAACTAGAGGGCATTCCCAGGCTTATATGGCCGCTAGAACGTCCGAAAAACGCGAAACGAAAACGTGTCTGATACAGTCAGATCCGTCCGAATCTGATGGGAACTTTTTTGGGCCGGATTATCCGGTCTAAGAGGGCCGGATTATCCGGTGGCCAGATTTTCTGGGGGGAAAGTCCGGTCAAATATCCGCCCCGGTACTGAACGTCGCGCACGAAGTCCTTTGCAAAATCTCCAAAGCAGGGCCGGATTATCTGGGGTGTGGGGCCGGATTATCTGGGTCTTTTAGGCATAGAAGTACTCATTGGAAAGATCTTGTAATTATCTATCCACAAGTGTTTATTTGCTTGATTTGGAGTTCGTATGAAGAATCCAAGCCCGTTTGAATTTCAGGACTTCTGTCTGTCCAAATTGAACGTTCCTTCTCTTCGATGATCTCCCTTGCTTGTATTGCGCCTTCCTCCCGCTCCTCCCTCGCGCATCCTTGGGCGATCATCATGTTGGGCTTCTCTTGTAGCCCTTCTCCTCCTCGCGCCATGCTTGTTTCTCCAACGAACCTGATCATACATAAATGCATAGACTTAGGCAGTATAAAGTTCTCATCAATCAAAGTACCAGATTTGTTTAGGAGTAAATTCACCTGTTGTTCAAGTAGCTTAGCACGAGCTCTTGTAATAGGTCCAATTCTAATCTCGTTGGACTGATCCTTTCTTGCAACAGTTGTAGCATCTTCAGTAGTCATTGGGGTAGGTGTAATTGTAGGGATGTCCTCATCATCTCCCCCCCTTCAAAAGGCGTCGACCTCAACGCTCCAAGGTCTTCTCCAGCATATGGTGACAAATCAGCAATGTTGAAGTTGTTGCTAACTCCACCAAACTCCTCAATAGGTATATCAACCGAGTAGGCGTTATCATTAATCTTGGCTAACACCTTGTAAGGACCAGCACCACGTGGCTTCAATTTTGACTTTCGAAGTTGTGGGAACCTATCCTTGCGTAGATGCACCCAAACCATATCTCCAGGCTCGAACAACACTTCTTTCCTTGCTTGATTCCTTATAGCAGCAATGTTCTTGCCTTTCTTCTCAATAGCCTCTCGAGTCTTCTCATGTATTTTCTTCACATAATCAGCACGTTTTGATGCCTCCATATCAACTCTCTCATGTAATGGCAGAGGCAACATATCAAGTGGCGTCAATGGCTTGAAACCATACACCACCTCAAAAGGACAAAGCTGAGTAGTTGAATGCACCGCCCTGTTGTAAGCAAACTCAACATGTGGCAAACACTCTTCCCACTCCCGCAGATTCTTTTTAATCATGGTCCTTAGCAGTTGTGACAATATTCGATTCACCACCTCCGTTTGACCATCTGTTTGGGGGTGACATGTAGTACTGAACAACAGCTTCGTTCCTAGCTTCCCCCATAAGGTCTTCCAAAAGTAGCTCATGAACTTCACATCACGGTCAGAAACAATCGTTTTTGGTACTCCATGTAATCTCACGATGTCCCTGAAAAACAGGTTAGCAACATGCGACGCATCGTCGCTTTTGTGGCAGGCAATAAAATGAGCCATCTTAGAGAACCTATCCACTACCACAAATATAGAATCATGACCTCTCTGAGTTTTAGGTAGACCTAGCACAAAATCCATACTAATGTCTTCCCATGGAGTAGTAGGTGCAGAGAGAGGTGTATACAAACCGTGAGGCTTCAGCTTAGATTTCGACTTGTGGCATGTAATACATCGGCTCACAAATCTGTACACATCACGCCTCATCTTGGGCCAATAAAAGTGATCATCAAGCATGAGCAACGTATTCTCACGCCCAAAGTGACCCATCAAACCACCAGCATGTGATTCCTGCACTAAGAACAAACGCAACGATGATTCTGGAATACATAGTTTGTTAGCTCGAAACAAATATCCATCATGTATATGATACTTATCCCATGCGTTTCTAAGAGAACACAAACAATATGGTTCAGCAAAATCATGGTCAGTTGCATAAAGTGCACAAATAGCTTCTAATCCAGGAATTTTAACATCAAGATTGGTTAATAGCATGTTCTTCCTAGACAGAGCATCAGCAACAACATTCTCTTTTACCTTCTTATAATTAATGATGTAAGGAAAAGACTCAATGAACTCAACCCATTTAGCTAATCTTCTATGCAAGTTTGATTGAGCTTTGAAGTATTTCAATGCTTCATGATCAGAATGTATGATGAATTCCTTTGGCCACAAATAATGTTGCCAAACCTCAAGTACTCTAACAAGTGCATACAATTCTTTATCATAGATAGAATAATTCAAACGAGCACCAGTGAATTTCTCAGAAAAATAAGCTATAGGCCGACCCTCTTGCATCAAAACGCCACCTATGCCTATACCACTAGCATCACATTCAACTTCAAATTGTTTCGAAAAATCAGGTAATGCAAGTAATGGTGCAGAAGTAACCAAACGTTTTAATGTATCAAATGCAATGTCTTGGGCCGCGCCCCATACAAAAGGAACACCTTTCTTTGTCAAATCATTCAAAGGTGCAGCAATGGTGCTAAAATCTTTCACAAAGCGCCTATAGAAACCAGCGAGACCATGGAAACTACGCACTTTACTAACATTCATTGGAGTAGGCCAATTCTGAATTGATTCAATTTTAGATTGCTCTACCGATACTCCATGCTTAGAAACAACAAATCCTAGGAATATGACCTTATATCTTTTCCAAATGGACACTTCTCAAGATTAGCATATAGTTTATTATCACGTAACACTTGCAAAACTTGTCGAATATGAGTGCAATGTTCAGTTTCGTTGTGGCTGTATATAAGTATATCATCAAAGTAAACAACCACGAAATGACCAATAAACTCTCTCAAAACATGATTCATCAAACGCATGAAAGTACTAGGTGCATTAGTAAGACCAAACGGCATAACTAACCACTCATACAAACCGAATTTAGTTTTGAAAGCAGTTTTCCATTCATCCCCTTCTTTCATCCTAATTTGATGATAACCACTACGCAAGTCAATTTTAGAGAAAACAGCAACACCACTCAATTCATCTAGCATATCCTCTAAGCGTGGAATAGGATGACGATATCGAATAGTGATGTTATTAATCGCTCTACAATCAACACACATGCGCCATGTACCATCTTTCTTAGGAACTAAAATAACAGGAACAGCACAAGGCTAAGAGAGACACGAATGTACCCTTTATCCAGCAACGCTTGTACTTGCTTCTGAATTTCCTTAGTCTCTTCGGGATTAGTCCTGTAAGGTGCACGGTTGGGAAGTGTGGCGCCAGGAATCAGGTCCACTTGATGTTCTATACCATGCAATGCAGGTAAACCTGCGGGTACGTCTTCTGGAAACACATCCCCAAAGTCCTGCAAAATAGAAGAGACACCAAGAGAAATAGGGGTCATGTCGTTAGAAACCAATACCTCGCCCTTATACATGAGCACAAGTGGCATGGATGTAGGATCCTCACGAAACTCTCTCATATCCTCCTTGGTGGCTAGTATCAATAACCCAGACACTCTCTCACTTTTCGTTATATCACTCAATGTAGGCTCAATTACATCAGGAACAACTGTTACACAGTCTCAACGAGTGGTAGTATCTTCCTTCAAGTTCACCTCTATCTTCTGGCGAGAATCATTCACAATTTCTTGTGGTGTCATTGGCTGCATAGTGATCTTCTTTCCTTTGAATTCCATGTGATATGTATTGGCTCGGCCATTGTGTTGCACATGGCGATCATAGAGCCAAGGCCGACCCAATAGTAGGTGACAAACAGTCATAGGAACCACATCAAAATCAAGAGAATCTTTGTATGGCTTTGCAAGATTTTTGCAGCTACCTCCATCAATAATGACCTTGCAAGCCTTGTTAGGTCCAACTAGAGCTTTTGTTTGTAAGAAGATGCAACGCTGGGATTCCTCAACCGGTTGCACACTAAGTACATGTGAAGATACGACAATAGTGGGTGCACGCTCAGCATATGCATCAGCACCATCCTCGCCGTCATCAATATCATCATCAGAAGCTTCATCTCCACTTTCTACTTCACCTTGTTCATTAACAAACATAACCTTGTTGTTTGGAAAATCTTTCTTGTAGTGACCTCTACCTCCACAAGTATGGCACACCACATCACGAGTACGTGCTGTAGACATGTTGGAACCCGAGCTAGCAGCAGGAGCAGCGGGTTTCCGAGCATTAGAACCAAACAAAGGTGTACTTCTTGGTTTGGCCGATGGTGTAAAAGGAGCAGCAGCTGGTGGCATGACTGTAGGAGGTGTAGACCTGGCCGAAAATATGCTAGAGGACAGAAAACAAGCACGTGACTTCGCCTCTTCTGCCAACTGGGATTCGGCCTCTCTAGCATGATGCAACAACTCATTCATGGTCTCATACTTGTGATGACGAACAATGCTCTTGATCGGTAACTTCAAATTGTTTAGGAATCGATGCATGGTCATCTCAATGGACTCACGAATTCTAGCACGCTGCATAAGCATCTCCATCTCCAGGTAGTACTCATCAACTGTGATGGTGCGTTGCTTCAATTGCGTCAATTTATCAAAAACTGATCGCAAGTAGTTAGTTGGTACGAAACGAGCCTTCATGATTTGCTTCATCTCGCGCCAATCCATCATAGGAAGTTCATTGTCCTCCCTTCTATGCTGCACAAGAGCATCCCGCCAACACAAAGCATAACCATCAAATTCAGATGCTACAAGCTTGACCTTCTTATCTTCTGGATAGTCAAATAAGCGCCAGAGTTTCTCAATCTTCAACTCCCATGTGAGGTAATCTTTAGGATCAATGGAACCATCAAACTTAGGAATTGAGAATTTTGGCTTGCCCAAACCATCATCAGCAGCTTGGTTGGGCACACGTTGACCACGCCCAAGAGGGGCAAACCCATGACCATGAGCAGGTGCATGGACAGGGGGAATAGCACGTCCCCTGCCAACATGTGGAGCAGCATCCACAATGCTACACTCATCGAAATCATCAAAGGCATCATCATGTTGAGGATCTTCCCTTCTATGTAAGGCGGCTGTCAAACCCTCAATGGACCGCTGCAAAGTGGTGACATTGACATTGAGCGTAGCCACTTGCGTCTGGATAGTATCAACCGTTCCAACATGCTGATCCAATCTCATATTCATATCCTGGAGATTCTTGTCAATGGCATCTGTCGTGTTAGTAAACACATGTGTCAAGTGGGACTTTAAAGCCTCATATTCACGCCAATTAACAAGCTCCTCATCCTTCTTTTTCTGCAACACAACATCATCATCACTAGAAGACATGATTAGTAGGTTAGTCCAAAAATCAAAATCTGTATGGTGGAAACTCTCACAACTCACTCATAACTAATAAGAAAGGAGATCTTACCGTTCCAAAGTGAATAGAGATGCTCTACCAAACGAAATCAAAGACTGATGCACTTGATGTGATGAAGTGAATATCAAAGGTATAGAGAACGATCGCAGGGAACACCGGTTATTTAAGGTGGAGCTATAGGTATGGTACCCTATCTACACCGCAAACAAGTCCTAGTGCTGATCGTACAAAAACCCAAGAAACACACACGGTGGAGATAAACGTGGCAAAGCAATTTATGAATAGGAATATTGCAATGCACAAGAGAGACGCTAGTAATAGCTCAAATAGAACAGGCACAAGATTGCTCAATCTACTAGTGCTATTATAAAACTAGTCCTCCAATCAACCTTGATATCTCCCTTTTGTTTTACTTTTGTATCTCTTTTCTTTTCTCCTTTTTTAACAACTTTTTTTTTGATTTTCCAACTATCTGACACAATGCAATACGTGATGCAACAATTGTGAGCAATTAGGGGCCGGATATTCCGGTTTGTCGGGGGGCGGATAATCCGGTCTACCTGGACGAATTTTTTTCACTTCAAACCCTAATGAGCAGCCTATCGGAGCAAAGCAACTAGTCTCGTGGGTACGTTTCTAGGCACAGATGTTGTAGATAGGCTGTGTCTATGGTATGCAAACAAAGGTACGCTATGTGGACTTAGACAAACGAGGAAAAACTTGCGGAACACGGTGATGGTTGACATGGCGGAAAACAAGATCAAACCCTAAACGTAGACACAAACGAAAAACTAGACTCCTACGAGGAAAAACCTGCAGATCGGATCTACGAGAACATACAATCAGCAACTAAAACTCGAAAACGATGCAATCTAGTCTATGGCAAATCTTTTTGTAAGGCTTTTTCTGTATAGGACGGAAAACACTGTCTAATCTATGGATGGATTTGTGGATGCTTACCGAGGCAACACTGGAAATCTGATACCAAGATGATATGGGGTGGCCCGATCTTCTTAGTAAGCGGATGGCGGTGATGATGGTGGATGATAGATAACTAGCCTGTAGCTATGAACTCTCTCGCTCGATCCCTGATGCCAATGCAACATCTCTCGAACCTTGTAGGATATTCACAACACCACGCTCTTGCGCACGCAGCCGTGACCACGAATTGTAGTATGCAATCTACTAATTCCCAATGGAACAACAGATCACACTCAATTATAGTTGGTAGATTCGAACACAGGGTAATTCCAGAGGTTCTATGAAAGAAACAACTCCAAAATAGTTTTAACATGGTCTAACCTAAACTAGAAGGCGTTCCCATGCTTATATGGCCGCCAGAACGTCCGAAAAACGCGAAATGAAAACGTGTCTGATACAGTCAGATCCGTGGATTATCTGGTCTAAGAGGGCCGGATTATCTGGTGGCCGGATTTTCCGAGGGAAAAGTCCGGTCAAATATCCGCCCCGGTACTGAACGTCGCGCACGAAGTCCTTTGCAGAATCTCCAAAGCAGGGCCGGATTATCCGGGGTGTGGGGGCCAGATTATCTGGGGTCTTTTAGGCGTGGAAGTACTCATTGTAAAGATCTTGGAATTATCTATCCAACAAGTGCTTATTTGCTTGATTTGGAGTTCGTATGAAGAATCCACGTTCGTTTGAATTTTAGGACTTCTGTCTGTCCGAATTGAACGTTCCTTCTCTTCGATGATCTCCCTTGCTTGTATTGCGCCTTCCTCCCGCTCTTTCCTCGCGCATCCTTGGGCGATCATCATGTTGGGATTCTCTTGTAGCCCTTCTCCTCCTTGCGCCATGCTTGTTTCTCCAACGAACCTGATCATACATAAATGCATAGACTTAGGCAGTATAAAGTTCTCATTAATCAAAGTACCAGATTCATTTAGGAGTAAATTCACCTGTTGTTCAAGTAGCTTAGCACGAGCTCTTGTAATAGGTCCAATTCTAATCTCGTTGGACTGATCCTTTCTTGCAACAGTTGTAGCATCTTCAGTAGTCATTGGGGTAGGTGTAATTGTAGGGATGTCCTCATCATAAGGTCTTACACAAATAAGGATATCATGATCCAGTCTTAATACAACAAGAAGCGGAAATAAAAGATAAGCATAGCGGTGGGGTCCATCTTTAGGTGCACAGGCAATGCTGACGAAGGCAGATAGTCCTAGTTATCATAGCCGTCCTGCTGGTCATCATCTTGGTAATCTCCTTCATAGTCTGGCCATGAGAATAGCCAGGGACAAAAGCCATGAGTACTCTTTAAGTACTCGCAAACTACCACTAACAAGTAGTATAATTCTAATGTAAAGTACTAACTCTAAGTTGAACTATAAGGTTAAGTTTGAAACCTAAGCTGAGTTCAGAAGCAAAGAAAGATAAAATAAAGTTCTACAATCACTTAAGTTGGGAAGCTAATGTCATAAACACAACCCTATTGTGGTCAAGTCAAGATTCCTCATTCATTTCATAAGTTATTTTGAAAACATCTGACAATGAAACAGTATGGCCATTCCAACTGTCCATAACCGCGGACGCGGCTATTCGAATAGTTTGACACTCTGCAGAGGTGGTACACTTTCACCACAAGATTCGATACATCTGTCAGGGATAACCCTGAATCATCATACTTAGTATGTAGATAATCAAACATAACCTTTCCTTTACACACCCTAGTATAAGCACCTCTCCTATGAGCATGGCCTCCCAACCATGACCATCTGTCATCTTGGGCACTGCATAGGTGGACAACATTGAGAGGTAGCCTCAGCTCAAACCTCTCCCACAAGGGAACTAATACTAATGCATGTAAACTTCCGGCTAAGCCTTACCCAATTCAGGTATTGTGGTTGTACGGTAAATTTGGAATGGTATCGCATCCGAATCCAACCATCAGTTTTGTAAAAGGGCTAAGACTCATGCCTCAACATTTTCATCATCATAAACCATTTGTGTTTCTCAACACATGTCAAAACATTTCAATAGAATGACTCATCATTCCAAGGTTTTCTCAATTCATTTTCACCAAGAGTTCCCATCTAAAGTGACTCAAGTGTTTATCTAACTCTAAACTACTAAGTTAAGAGTGTTCACTAAGGTGGAAAGATGGGATCAATATCATGCCATAGAATGACATCTAAAGTTATCTAAATAGGTCAAGTTTTATACTCTTTATGCTACCTTCAAAACAAGTAAAAGACTTTGGGTAAAGTAAAGGAGGTAAAGCTTGAAAATAATACTTGGGGTAAGTAATAGTCAAAGGGGTATGACCAAAGCATTCCTAATGCATCTTCCTTATTTTCTCTAGCTTAATTCTAGCTTGCTAACAATAGCTTGCCTTGGTTTGTGCAGTGGTTGAAGTTTTCTTCCTCCTCTTGATAGAACTCCTCCTCCTCGAAAGCTTGGTCGGTACTATCATCTATAAATACATACGGAGTACACAATCATTACTTAACTAGTCTAAATAGCACTCTAAGGCACACATTTGATGATCTATTATCATCACAAGCATCACAAGTTTTATAACTAGTTTCATTCTTTTTATTTAAGAAAAGTAATTTCTACTCATTGAAAAATAACTAAGATTTAATATTCACCACTTAAATATGGGATCATCTGGACACATGTCATCACCACATATTCTAACATGTGGGAATGTGATTTAAGGGTTGGTTCATAATTACTTTGGTTTAAGTTCATTATTTAATGATTTAAAGTTACTAGAAATGCCTATATAGCATTATTTTGGTACTAGTCCAAAGTCACTACATGTAAACCTTAATATTATTAGATATTCAGATAGGTATGGTTAAATGTGATTTTTGAGAGTTGGAAATCAACTCAAAAGCAATCATGGTTGATTTTATAAAAATGTTTGAATGTGCAAAAGCTTCTATCTTATTATTTTTACTAGGAGAGATCTCTAACTCTAAATGAATTAAATCCAACGGGCTTGGGTAGATCTTTTCAGTAGCTTTCTAACAAAATTGGAATCACTCCATTTGGATTTGTAGATCTCTCTGAATTGATTTTCAAACTAGGGGACAGAACTAAGTTCAAACTAAAATAGAAAAATCCTAATTTGAATTAAATGGGTCGCGCGGGAAAGCTAACGGGCCGGCCCAGTGGCACTCCGCGGCACGGGGCACAGCTGACAGGGGGGTCCACCGGTCAGCGGCTATTTACACGCGAAGCGGTACGGGGCGATGTGGGCCGTTAGATTAGAACTAGGATCTACGGCTGGGGCTTGTCGTCAACGACAGACAGGTCGCCGGCGAGGTCTAACCCTAGCGGCTCGGTGGGGGTGCTTAGGGGGCGTACCAGGGCTCCAGCGACAATGGTGAGGCGGGCAAACAAACTGGTGGACGACGGCGAGGTCAGGGGTGGTCGCGGCAGCTCCTGGAATGGTCGCAATCAGCGGGGCCCTTCTCCTCTATAGGCGGCCAGCTCTGGTGGAATTCCGATGACTACGAGCTCGAGCGGCTCTAGGAAGAAGTGGGGACTGATCAGTGGCGAGAGGGGAGGTGAGTGGTGTGCAGAATAAGGCTGAGGGTGGCCTCCTTATAGGCTCGACGACGGGACAGCGTGGCGTGGCCAGGCGACGGTGGCGACATGGCTTCGGGCTGCTAGCGGCATGGCTGCGAGCGGCGATCGATGCGCGGTCTCCTGGTGGTGCTCTACGGGGTAATGGCGCTGCTAGGGGCGGTGGCAAACAGTCGGGCAGTGCTCACGCTCTGAGCAGCAGAGGCGGCGTTCGACACGGCGTGCGGTGGCTACGGGTCAAACGGCGGCGAACGGGCATGTCCGGGCGGTTCCTAGGTTCGTGGCTGAGCAGTGAGCGCGGGTTGTGGTCGAGGCACGACGTGTGCACGCTTGTCGGGCGCGGCACTCTGGCGCGTGCTCGGCATGGTGCAGACGTTCTGGGCGTGGCGCTCTACGGGTGGTCCACGGCTTGGCTCTGCTCGGGGAGGGGACAGAGGGTGGCGGTGTGGTCTGGTCTAGCTCCTAGACATGGCGAGAGAGAGAGGGGCGGTCTGCTGCTGCGTTGGCAAGCTTGGCCGACAAGCATGGTGCGCGGGGAGGCATGGCACTTCTACTAGGGGATAGGGGATGGGGTGTTTATTGCTTGGTTAGATCAAGTGGAGACAGAGGGAGTGATTTGAGGTCAATTGGGTGGCAAAACCCTATAGAAAATAGTGAGCTAATACTAGGTGTAATTCCTGCCTGCCAAGTGTTTGTGAAAATGGCCGCAAGAAAATTAGTTTTGAATTTTGAAAAGATTTTTGGTGGGTATGTTAGTCATAAGCTTGATCATCTGTGGTTTCTTGGGTTTTGAAAATAAAGCTCATTTGAGTGGTTTTTGAAGAAGTGGGATCTTCCCATATGAACTAGATTCAATTTTCAAATGCCATTTAAAATTAGTGTTTGAAAGTTTTTGGCAGATCACAAAGTGGGCCTTGGTACATCATTACATGTACTAGCAAGGGGTGCAAAGATCCACATTTATTTCTGTTAAGAATTGAGTCCTAGGAATAGCCAAAGTAGGCATGTTGATTAAAATGGCACAAATGACCATTTGGTTATTTTATTCATTTTGATTTTTTTTCTTTGGGATTTGTTTGGAATGATCTAAATGATGTTTATTTCACCTAAGAATCATTTTACAAGCAATGGATCACTTAATCATGGCAATTCAAAACAACTCCTA
Source organism: Avena insularis (assembly GCA_023614405.1). Taxonomy (NCBI): domain Eukaryota; kingdom Viridiplantae; phylum Streptophyta; class Magnoliopsida; order Poales; family Poaceae; genus Avena; species Avena insularis. The sequence goes on from JAJUPC010000436.1 coordinate 164,022, forward strand.
TTTAAATGCACACACATATGAATGCTTTAATAATTTTAGATTGGAAAAGTTTTTGTTAACCCTAATTTTGATGATTTGGATCTTAATAACCTTGGATAAAAGTTTTGGGATGTTACAAACCTTCCCCCCTTAAACAAAATCTCGTCCCAAGATTTACAAAAGAAAACTAGGAACTAAAGAGATCTGGGAACTCTATCCTAATGTAATCTTCTCGCTCCCAGGTGGCTTCCTCTTCGGTATGGTTGCTCCATTGAATCTTGAGAAACTTGATACTTCTGGTTCTGGTGGTTCTATAAGCTTCTTCTAGGATACGAATGGGCACTTCACGATATGTCAGGTCATTGTTGATCTCCACAGCTCTATGATCGATGTTCTTGAAAACTTCAGTCTTCTCTGGCACTTCCAGGCATTTGCGAAGTAACGAGATATGGAACACATTGTGGATGGCTAACATCTCTTTGGGCGGTTCTAGTTGATACGATACTTCTCCTCGACGGTTCAGAATCTTGAAGGGCCCGATATATCTAGGGGCTAACTTTCCTTTCAGATTAAAGCGTTGGGTTCCTTTCAATGGCGAAACCTTGAGATATACAAAATCTCTGACATTGAAAGTCAGGTCTCTCCTTCTCTTGTTAGCATAACTCTTTTGTCTAGATTGGGTGGTCTTGAGGTTCTCACGGACTTTGTGAACCTTCTCTTCGGCTTCTCAGAGAATGTCGGGTCCAAAGATCTGACTCTCTCCTACTTGCGACCAATTCAAAGGGGTATGTCACTTTCTTCCGTATAGGAACTCAAATGGTGCCATCTGCAAACTAGCTTGATAACTGTTGTTATATGAGAATTCTGAAAAGGCAGTCTTCCCATTTTGATCCGTACTCTAACACACAAGCTCTTAACATATCTTCTAGGATCTGGTTGACTCTCTCAGTATGTCCATCAGTTTGCGGGTGATAAGCGGTGCTGAAATTCAACTTGGTTCCCATTCCTTCCTGAACTTTCTGCCAAAATCTCGTGGTGAACTGGGTTCCTTGATCTGATACTATGGTCTTGGGGGTTCCATGCAGACTAACAATTCTAGCAATGTATAGCTCTGCTAGCTTCACACTCTGGTAGGTAGTCTTGATCGGTATGAAGTGAGCTACCTTGGACAGTCTATCAACTATGACCCAGATTGAGTCATTTCCCCTACTGGAAGTAGGCAAACCAGTGATAAAGTCCATTCCGATGGAATCCCATTTCCATTCCAAAATCTGCAATGGTTGCAACAGTATTGCGGGTCTCTGATGCTCAGCTTTGACTCTTTGACAGATGTCACATTTGGCGATGTAGCTTCTGATTTCTCTCTTCATCTTGTGCCACCAAAATTGCTCTTTCAAATCTTGATACATCTTTGTTCCTCCGGGGTGGATATAATAAAGAGTATCATGAGCTTCCTACATGATAACTTGCTTCAGCTCCGAATCTGCTGGCACACAGATACGTCCTTTGTACCACATAACTCCTTCTTTGTCTTCTGTGAATCCTGGTACCTTTCCTGTACCAATACGGCGTTTGATTCCGTCGATACTTTCATTTCCCTTCCGGGCTTCCTTGATTTGGCTAATCAATGTGGGTTGAAGTTCAATGCTAGCTAAGAATCCTTTGCTAACTAGCTCAGTCCTAAACTACTCCAACTCCTCATACAAACTTGGCTGCTTCTGCTTGATCATGGTGTTTAGCCTGCAAGGCAATCTCCTAAGAGCATCCGCTACCACATTGGCTTTGCCGGGGTGATAGTGAATGTCAAGGTCATAATCCTTGATTAACTCTATCCATCTCCTTTCCCTCATATTCAGCTCCTTCTGAGTAAAAAAATATTTTAAGCTCTTGTGATCTGAGTAAATCTCACAGCGATTACCCATCAGATAATGACGCCATGTCTTCAACGCCAAAACTACGGCTGCTAATTCAAGATCATGGGTCGGATGGTTCTGCTCATGCCGCTTCAGTTGTCGAGACAAATACGCGATGACTTTGCCTTCTTGCATCAATGCACATCCTAGGCCAATCTTGGATGCATCACAATATACATCAAACGGCTTCTTAATATCTGGCATGATCAATATTGGGGCTGATATCAATCTCTTCTTTAGTTCTTGAAAACTAGCTTCACATTTTTCTGTCCATTTAAACTTCTTGTCCTTGTTCAACAATTGGGTCATTGCGGTAGTATCCCGCTAATCCGAGGAATGCACGGACTTGGGTTTGAGTGGTTGTGGCTTCCCATGCTTCGACATCTCTGATCTTGGCAGGATCAATAGAAACTCCTCTGGCAGACACAATATGTCCTAGGAATCCTACTTCTTTTAGCCAAAACTCACACTTGCTGAACTTTGCATACAATCGATGTTCTCTCAGGGTTTCTTGGATGATTCTCAGATGCTGCTCATGTTCTTCTTCTGACTTGGAGTAGATAAGGATATCGTCGATGAACACAACTACAAACTTATCTAGGAAATTCATAAAGATCTTATTCATGAGGTTCATGAAATAAACAGGGGCATTGGTTAATCCAAAATACATAACCGTATACTCGTATAAACCATAGCGAGTAGTGAAGGTGGTCTTTGGAATATCCGTTGCACGAATCTTAAGTTGGTGATAACCAGTCCTAAGATCAATCTTTGAGAATACCAGAGCTCCAGTCAACTAATCAAATAGATCCTCTATCTTTGGCAAGGGGTAGTTGTTCTTGATGGTGACGTCATTTAACTTTATGTAATCTGTGCTCAAACGGTTGCCTCCATCTTTCTTGTCGACGAATAACACTGGTGATCTCCATGGCGATGCGCTTGGTTGAATCAAGCCTGTTACTAACATGGCATCTAACTGCTTCTTTAGTTCCACTAACTCTGAGGGGTTCATGCTATAGGGTCTCTGGGCTATGGGTCCGGTTCCGGGGATTAGTTCGATAATGAACTCAATATCCCTATCCGGGGTCATACCTGGCAATTCATCTAGGAATACGTCGGGGTATTCACAGACTACTCTTACTTGGTCTATGGTGGGTAGGGCTAGACTCTTGTTGCACTTGAATTGACGGGGTAAGGTTTCAGATATATGTTCTACTGTTACTACAGAACTACTGGTCATGGTGATGGCTTTCTTAGCACAGTCTATCATTCCTTTATGCCTTGACATCTAGTCCATACCTAGTACTACTTCCAATCCTTTGGTTCCAATTACAATTAGGTTGGCATAAAAATTTATCCCATGTATTCTGATAGGTACAGCTTTGCAAATTTTTCTAACTTTTGTAGTTGATCCGGGGATTTGAACTATCATGACATGCTTCAAGTTGGTTGGGTGAATATTACTAGTGCATGCAAATTCTTCGGTGACAAATGAATGTGATGCTCCTGAATCAAACAATACCCTTGCTAAAACTGAGTTGACAGAAAACATACCCAACACTACAGCTGGCGCTTCCTGGGCTTCTTCGGCATTCATGTGGAATAGATGGCCGTTGCGGTTGTGAGGGTTCCCTAGGGCAAACCTTCTCCCTGGTTGAACATGACGCTGCTGTTGAGCTGGGGCATTCACATTGGCAGTGGCGGCAGTCTTCTTGGGACACTCATTGGAATAGTGACCCTTCACTCCACACTCGAAACAGGTGATCTGGGACTTGTCCTTTGCTGCGACGGGCACATCATTGCTGCTAGTTCTAGGTGCAGTGTTGTTGTTGTTCTTGGGAGGGGCACGGTTGAAATTGTTGGTGTTGCCGGAGTTGTGATTGTTTCCTCCAGACTTCACATTGCCTCCACTACGGTTGGGGTAGCTTGGGCGAGACATTGGGGGTCGATTGTTCCTTGGTGCATATCCTGGTGAGGGGTTGGGTCGGTACTTCTGGTGACTGCTGGATCCAGATTGCTGCATCATACGATGTTTGTGGTTGTCGTTTGCCTGATTAATCTTCCCTTCCATCTGAATGGCAGAGTCGACTAGCTCTTCGAGATCCTCGAAACAGATGTTGACGAGGACAGTTTGCATCTCATCATGCAGTCCGTTCAGGAATCTCTCTTTCTTCTTGACCTCTGTGTTGATCTCATCAGGAATCTCTGTGTTGATCTCATCTGAATGGCAGGCGATAGGAATCTATCACGGTATTCCACCACAGTCATTCTGCCTTGCTTCAAGTCACGAAACTCATCCCTTAGTCTGGTGACTAGACCTTGCGGCACGTGGGTGCGGCTAAACTTGGTTTTGAAGGCTTCCCATGTCATCACTTGACCATGGTTCATGTTACGGATACTAGTCCACCAAGCTCTTGCATCTCCCGCCAGATAGTGGGTGGCAAAGAGAACTTTCTCGTTGTCATCAACTCCTGCTACTTCTAAGTTGTTTTCCATTGTCTGTAACCAGTCATCAACATCTAGTGGGTTTTTAGCTTGGTTGAAGATTGGGGGATTGGTATTCTGGAAGTTTTTGAGTTTGGATCCATGGTGATCCTGATTTCCATGCCCTTGGTTGTTGAGAGCCATCTGGGCGATCTGTTGTAGTGTTGCTACATTAGCTTGGCATTATTCCTTGCTTGCTTCTCTGTTTGCGATGAGATTCTACAAGATCTGCAGCATTGGTTCTTGCGACGAGCTGCTCCCTCCTTGGTTCCCACGATCATCTGAAGATTGAGGTAGATAAAGGGGTAAGAGGGAAAGTTCTAAGGTTCATGGTTTTGATTTCAAGCTAAAACTTTGAGTTTGACTAAGGTTTTTCAACTAACTTCATTTCATTCATGCAAACAAGCACACGGTACAAACACACACCACAACAACAAAGGAAAACATATGGTTTGAAGAACCATTCTGCAAGCTACGATACAGTGGGACCGATACATCTCCTGCTACGACAGTGCTTTAGTGCATCTACTCATCGTCGATGAAGTCGGACTCCCCATCGTGAGTGTAGAAGTCCACAACATCCTCCTCTAGAAAGTCATCATCATCATTGCTGAGGTAAGAATCCATGTCTCCCTGGATGTCTTCACCTTCCCCTTCTTCCTTCTTTGCTGCAAGCTGAGCTTCTTGCTCCTTGACGATCTTCTCAAGGTCGGCCACCTTCTTGCAAAGACGGGCGATGGTGCGATCCTTCTTCTCGCGCTGGAGGCGAAGAGACTGACGGTCCTTGACAATCAGTGAGAAAGTCTGGGCCTTCTGGGCGGCAATGGCACGGTTGTGGTTGGCGAACTCCCTAGCATTGTCCAATTCCTTGTGGCGATCGTACAATAGGAAGTCAAGGTTCTCCACTTGACACTTCAGCTCCGGGTGACTGGGCATATCCATTTGCATCCCCATGAAGTCACGTCTTGCATAGTGAGCAAAACGGGTTCCCTAGAGTTGGTTGACACTGAGGGCACATAGACGTGCGAGAGCTTCATGCATTCCCCTGGCTAATCCATCTAGCCAGTTGTTCTCTCACACGGAGAACTGGATTCTCCCGGATGTTGGTGCTTCGATGCTTCCTCTAAGATCAGCGGTGACTAGCCACTGCAAATCTCCTCCTGGGGGTCCTGGAAGTTGAGCTCCAAGAAACTCCAGATGCGGACGTCCCAATAACTCCGACAGTGAATCCAGATCCCTCTCGAAGATCAGCTGACCTCCATTTCCCAACTGGTAGAACTTGCTGAACCGAGTCTCCATCTACAAGAATTAAGGATGAGGAAATTAGTGAAGTGATCAAGTGTGTCAAGTTTTATGTAGTAATGTAAGAATTGGAGGAACATGAATTTTTGAGAAAGAATGAATTTCCCAAGGGTAAGAGAGGAAATAGTTTTTCATAAATACTTACTTTGGTTTTGAAATTAAGTTTTTGTTCGGACGTCCATTCTAACTAGGGTCTCCTATGGTCAGGATGGCTCTGATACCAACTTGTCAACACCCGGATTTTTAATCCCAGATGCCTGTTATGTCATTCATCGCAATCCCAGGATTACCATTTTTGCGAGACTTAACAGATTGGATATCACAGTACATCATCCATTACAAATCATACATAAGGTCTTACACAAATAAGGATCTCATGATCCAGTCTTAATACAACAAGCAGCGGAAATAAAAGATAAGCGTAGCGATAGGGTCCATCTTCAGGGGCACAGGCAATGCTGACGAAGGCAGATAGTCCTAGTTATCATAGACGTCCTGCTGGCCATCATCTTGGTAATCTCCTTCATAGTCTGGCCATGAGAATAGCCAGGGACAAAATCCATGAGTACTCTTTAAGTACTCGCAAACTACCACTAACAAGTAGTATAATTCTAATGTAAAGTACTAACTCTAAGTTGAACTATAAGGTTAAGTTTGAAACCTAAGCTGAGTTCAGAAGCAAAGAAAGATAAAATAAAATTCTACAATCACTTAAGTTGGGAAGCTAATGTCATAGACACAACCCTGTTGCGGTCAAGTCAAGATTCCTCATTCATTTCATAAGTTATTTTGAAAACATCTGACAACGAAACAGTATGGCCATTCTAACTGTCCATAACCACGGACGCGGCTATTCGAATAGTTTGACACTCTACAGAGGTGGTACACTTTCACCACAAGATTCGATACATCTGTCAGGGATAACCCTGAATCATCATACTTAGTATGTAGATAATCAAACATAACCTTTCCTTTACACACCCTAGTATAAGCACCTCTCCTATGAGCATGGCCTCCCAACCATGACCATCTGTCATCTTGGGCACTGCATAGGTGGACAACATTGAGAGGTAGCCTCAGCTCAAACCTCTCCCGCGAGGGAACTAATACTAATGCATATAAACTTCCGGCTAAGCCTTACCCAATTCAGGTATTGTGGTTGTACGGTAAATTTGGAATGGTATCGCATCCGAATCCAACCATCAGTTTTGTAAAAGGGCTAAGGCTCATGCCTCAACATTTTCATCATCATAAACCATTTGTGTTTCTCAACACATGTAGAAACATTTCAATAGAATGACTCATCATTCCAAGGTTTTCTCAATTCATTTTCACCAAGTGTTCCCATCTAAAGTGACTCAAGTTTTTATCTAACTCTAAACTACTAAGTTAAGAGTGCTCACTAAGGTGGAAAGATGGGATCAATCTCATGCCATAGAATGACATCTAAAGTTATCTAAATAGGTCAAGTTTTATACTCTTTATGCTACCTTCAAAACAAGTAAAAGACTTTGGGTAAAGTAAAGGAGGTAAAGCTTGAAAATAATACTTGGGGTAAGTAATAGTCAAAGGGGTATGACCAAAGCATGCCTAATGCATCTTGCTTATTTTCTCTAGCTTAATTCTAGCTTGCTAACAATAGCTTGCCTTGGTTGGTGCAGTGGTTGAAGCTTTCTTCCTCCTCTTGATAGAACTCCTCCTCCTCGAAAGCTTGGTCGGTACTATCGTCTATAAATACATACGGAGTACACAATCACCAAACAATACTTAACTAGTCTAAATAGCACTCTAAGGCACACATTTGATGATCTATTATCATCACAAGCATCACAAGTTTTATAACTAGTTTCATTCTTTTTGTAACATCCCAATTTTAGCAACCCTGATTAATTGTCCAAAATGCAAAAATCAGGGGGAACAAAAACTTTTTGTTGTTTAATGCTAAAGTGTTTGCTTATTGTTTGGATATGCTTATGCATATGAATGTGTATTAGATGATATACTCCTTACCTTAACACCAGTTGACAAAAGCTACTTCCCAAAACAGTCTTGGCTTAATTTTCATATTCTCAAATGTTTTGGCATTTCAAAACGTGAGCCAAGATTCTTATGTAACCAAAACTATTTTGGTAGTCTCTATTAATAAAACTAGGTAGAGTTATATAATACAATCTCCTTATGTTTTCAAGACAGAGCACTCAACTAATCTTATCTCTAGCTTTACCAAAACCTCCTTTCAAAGCATTTGAATTCTACTCTTGGTAGAGATACCAAGAACCCTCATCTTATTCAAAACTCAACCTCTTCAAAATGACCCAACCCTCCCTCAAGCTAAGCTTGATGGTAACCCTAGAGTAGTTGATTAGTATGTAAGATGAGTTGCCTTGATCTGATGTCTGATGAGTTGCCTTGATCTGCTGATTGAATTGTTTGCTTAGGAAGTAGAATGAGCTACCTTAGAAGCTCATCCCTAGGATGAGGATGTGTCCAAATCAGCAACCCCTAAGAAAGGCTACAAACCTGGATGTGATCCCTAGCCACTAGGTGATCATCTACAACCCTCAACCAGATCCATTCTGAAGATTTCCATTCTAGAATGGTTCCAAGTCCTTGAATACCAATATCAAGCATGGATATCTTCTACTCACTCTACACTTCAATACCACCCACTTGTAAAGCTCTGATACCTTGCAACTCCTCCAAGAACATTCCCTCTCATACTCTAGTCAAATTCCTCAAAACTGCCAAATTTGGCTAAGTCTAGAAACAGTTTCAGCATCACCTTTTTGAATGTCTCCTTTTCTCAAACCATGAGCATTTTTGGAAATACATCTAAACGATATTGTTAACCATCCTAAGGACTACCAAGGCCCACATTGGCCCCTGGTTAGATCCTCCTCTAACCCACTTGACCATGATGGTTTTGCAGACAAGAAAATAACATTTTCCTGCAAATCTAGTCAACATGCCTACTTTGATAGAAGCTCACACCACCATCCAACCTTCTATGGACCAAATATTTGAATGGTTGTGTTCTACTCATATAGGTCTATCATTAACTACTTCACTTGTTCCAATTGGATCATTGAGCTGTTTAAACCCACAAGGTTTTGAAGGCTAGTTGATAATCTGTTTTGGCAGGCTTATTTTATTCAAAGTTTGGAAGCTTATCTTGGTGAGCTCAAGCAGGATCAAGCTCAAACCCCTACACCATTGCAATATACATGACTTGGTCTGACTATCCATCTATCCATTGCATCAAGGTGAGCTCTAAGCTCCAAGATCCAACATGGTTTTGATGGTATGAAATTAACATCACCATAGATCCTTAATCTAGGGTATTCCACCAAAATCAACTTGGATTCTCCAATCCCAAGGTGGAAAATGCTTGCTACACCTTGTCTACATCATCTACCTTGCTCATTAAGATTTATCAAATATTACCCATAATTATTTGGGCCCCAAATCAATTTAAATCTCTTTAATAGTCAAAATCTCCAAAACTCCTTCCATAAAGGAAAGTTTGGTTTTTGCCAAAACACTTCCCCAAATTTTGGCTCAATTGAGGTCCATACATCATACCCTACCTCTCCACTTCAAAAATAAATATTTTTGAAGAGCTCTAATAATTCATTTTGCCCTTTTTCCTAAATGGCAGAAACAACAAAATAATTGTTTTAAATACTTTTAAGCCACAATAAATCTTGGGAAAATTCCCCTAAGTGTGTATTCACATTTGTGACCATCCCACATCAAAAACCAATCTTGTCCAAAGTAAAATCATCAAATGAACTCCAAGAATGCATTTCTGCAAATTCTGAGTAAGTGGAATTAAGTGGATTTCTAATCATCTGCAAAATCCCAAATAATTCCTGGAGGTGTAACTTGACCTCATCTACCCACCAGTACCCTTTCCCCACCTTGTCCAATGCAAGTTTTTGGACTTGCTTCATAACCATCTATTTGATCAAATTAAGCAAACTAAGGCATTAATGAGCCAAACCAAGAATCAATCACCACCCAAGGCTCACCACCACTCACCACAGCAACCAGCACTCCTCTCTGGTCGTGGCTACTGTAGAAATTACTGTAGCAATCCTTTTTCCCTTGCACCATGTGATAATAGAGAGAGAGAGAGACAAACAAGTGGGACCAAGTTTGCAGCAGCCTCCACCACTCTCTCCCTATCTCCCTGCCGACCAGATGACCCTCTTACCCCTCCTCACCGTCCCCTGAGCCAACCCCAGGCCAGCCCCACTCCTCCCCCATGTCCAAAGAAGACATTACCCCATCAACCCCTCCCCCTCGGTATAAATCGGCCAGAGGCCACCCCATGCCTCCCCCTGCCCGTCATTTCCCCCTCTGCTCCCTCTTACCACCCCAGCACCTCCACTCCCTCTCCCCTATTCTGTCCTAGCCAAGAGAAAGAAGAAAAGGGCACCTCGGTCCCTCTCTAAGATCTGCTCGAGGTGCTCCCTCCTCGGCCTTTCTTCCTCTGCATGTCGCAGTACTGGGATCCCCTACCCCTTCTGCTTCTAATCCTCTTTTCTTTCTCTCCCAGGAACAACCTCTCCGAGCACGGCGTCGAGCTCCGACGAGCTCGCCTCGGATGCCTTCACGCGAGACCTCTCCCGACGAGGAACCGCATCATGCCGCCGATTGTCGAAACCGCAACAGACCGCCGCGTCGCCCCGTGCCCTGTCCGACCCATCCCCGCGCCTCTGGTGAGCCCCTCCGACCCTGCCGGTGCCACCCTAGGTTCCTCCCCCGTCGAGTTCAAACAGATGAAGGAGAAGCGCCGGGGCCGTCGATCTCCACTAGATCTGAAGGCCAGCACTCCCCCTTACCGCTTCGGCCGCCGCGGTCACTGACCAGCGGGCCCCGTCGGCAGTTCGAATCAGCCCCCTCCCGCGCGCCCGCCTGCCCCGGTTGGGCCGCCTCCTCGCCGCCCGGCCCAATTACACCCAGATCCCAGCCTAGCAGCCCTTGCCTCTTTTCTCTTTATTTAATTCCTTTTCTAGATCTGTTAATTAGGCTGCTTGGTTTAATTCAAAACAAAAATGGAAAACCCCATATTTTGGACAGATACAAATTTATGCATGTTCCCACATGAATTGTCTAACATGCAGAACCAGTCCCTTGCAAAAAATAATTTCTATTATTTACTGGCAGTTAATCTTCTAAAAAGTGTCCTGGGACATCAATAAATCCCTCAAGGAGTTCTATATACCCAAATAGCGTGAATCAAAGTTCTCATGGAAGGTATTTTCCAATCAACCAGCATAGGTCTCCTGCCAAGGTGAACAGTAGTTGGCCCTTGGTAAAAATAACAAAATCCCTCCAGTTCTGACTTTAGAAATTTCCCTAGACCAAATCATGAGTCCAATTGACCCAAGTCCAATTATCCTAGATGTGGTACACTAAGACCTATCCAAATCCAGGAGCTCATGATTTATTGAGCCTTGGATATTTTTTTGTGAATTAAACTATTATGTGTATGGTTTATTCACCTCTAAATTCACTACAGTAGCTATACAGCTCCAAAAATGTTTATTCCATTTTCTACAGAATGGTACTAGAATTACCTACCAGGTGTCCTTGGTTTCATATCAATAGCTGTTGTAGATTTAATCTGGTGAAAAAGACAAATCGCCTACAGAACTACCTTTGGGAATTTCCTGAGGGCACTCTGGTAATTATCTTGACCTGATTCCAACCCTCAGTGATCAAGTACATAAAAACCTACTGAACCATCCAAGGAAATAATTTTTGGAGCTCCAGAACTTTTCTGGTGAATTATTCCCTAAAATTAGAGTCTTATTCACTATAAAAATCACTATAAATCTTTTGTAATTGATAAAATAGTGAAACAACTTTTGTTGGTTTAATTTTATCAATACCTATCTGTTGGTTTCATGTTTTTACAATGGTATCATACAGAATATGTCTTGGTCCAAAATCCATCTCTTAGGTAGTTTCTAGACTATAAATCCTAAGGGATTTTCATCCCCTTCTCCAAGACCATATCAACCTCCTAAATCCAATCCTCTCTAAAACTACTGAACCTTAATTGGAATGTATTCAATTGCTTGTTTGCTGAATGGTACTGGTGATTGTATGCCTTGTATTGATTGTGCCCTTTTATTTGTTTGCATGTGTTCCCTATCGACGATAGTTGCGATTAAATCGGAGAGCAGAAGAAGATGGCTATTATTGTATATTTGGGTATTCTAAAGAAGAAGCCCAGGGACAATTATGCCATATTACTGACCTCAGGCAAGCCACCTTCCTGCTCATAAGCCTTGTCCTACTATTTTACTTACGCATGTTTTGTCTACTATTTGTGAAACTGCATGGTTCTACTATATGTTGATGTATATATATATGGTAGTGGTTTGGCTCCTCCGAAGTACTACTCTATTGTACTACTAAGTACAACCCTCTCGATGATACCTACTTGTCCCTAGTATGGTAGATGGTGTAACATCATACCCCTTTGGAGACCCCGATTTAGCCGAAGCAAAGCTAGAGGATGGGAAGACCCCGGAAAAAGTTTTACTAAATGATTTCTGATAAAACCTTGGCGAGCTGGGACCTCCCAAGAGATGTTGAGAAAGAAAAAGGGGTTTGTTTTATAAAATGCTGGAGGAAAACCGGAGGAAAAAGGTTTACAAAAACGCACCTGGTTCTTTGCAGTTTTGCTAGAACAATTACCCCGTGCAACCACATTGCTCTGGAATGGGACAGGGATGGATTTGATGTTTGTCTATTCTGGTATAAGCTGCCTCGCAACAACTACAGGGGATCAGGGATCCCTGGAGGGTGGCCCTTCTCCGATAAAGGTGGGACCTGGAGAAGGAACAAAGGGTCGGCAGGCCTCCACGCGTTACTATGAGCCCCTCATTGAAAGCGCACACTCGAGAAGTGGAAAAAGCGCTCTGGTTGGTCCTCGCCCGACGTCCCGATTTTGAGGGGATTAACACTCACAGGGTAGGCACTTATATTAGGTGGGCATCCGGGGAGTCTTGATCGGTTACTCGACCCACGATCAGTGAAGATCAGGGTAGTGTACCCGGATGGTGTGGGTAAAGTGCGCAACCTCTGCAGAGTGTAAATCTATTCGAATAGCCGCGTCCGTGGTCATGGACGGTTGGGAAGGTTGCTGTAGAGTGGTGCTAGTTTTGATTTCAAAAAGGATTTCGGAAAAGAGATGGTTTTGGAAATGTTTTGACCATGGGATGGTCGGGAAGGATACCTGCTTTGACCATGGGATGGTCAGAGAGGTATGGAAGGAGTTTGGTCGTGGGACGACCTAAAAACGGGAACAAATGGGTGACCCAGTCCTAATGTTTTTCCAAAACTTTTCAAAAAGGTTTCCAAAATGTTTAAAAAAAGTTTTCAACAAAGATATGTAGATGCTATATCTACAAGTGAAACTATTTAAGAAAAGAACCTCCCTTCAGCCCGCCTACTACCACAGCCATACTGCATATCCTCTTGTTATTATTGTTTTAAGGTGGTTTGCGAGTACATTCAATGTACTCATCGGCATTGTCCCTGGCTATTAACGTGGTCAGATATCAAGACAAAGGTGAAATGGACGACTATGCGAGCTAGGACGTTCTCCCAGTCAGTTGCCTGTAGGTTAAGGCATGGCTCGGGCTCCACGCTTGATGAAGTCCGCTGCTGATTATACATGTAGCCATAACGGCATTTATGTAAGTCTTGTAATTCGGTATATTCTCGGATGTTGTAATGATACTTGTCGGTTACGTGCCACGACTAACTGATCATGGGATCGTGGTTGTATGCATAACAGGGATTCTCGGAGGATTAATCCGGGGGCCCCATAGACTTGGCATCAGAGCCATCCTGATTGTAGGAGAACCTTAGTTAGCATGGTCGCTAGACAGGAACCTTATTTTGAAAACCCCGGCTTTCGAAAACTAGTTTCAAAATGAGTTTCAAAAGTTCTACTTCTTCTCTTACTCTAAGTAAATGCTTTCGAAAAATGGTTTCCCCTAACTCTCGTCCAAACTTCAAACCTACGGATTTTAAATAACTAGGATCTAGCACCCGGTGAAGACAATGAGAACAAGACGAAGACAAGCATCTATCAGCAAACACAAGGAGACTACAATATCGCTCTACCCGCGGAATCCTCACAATCACAAGACCTCAGGTGTTGCCCTATCAAGAAGCGTCCAAGATATGATGAAGGCTTCATCTGCAAGGTAGTGACTCCGACCTGAAGAAAGACGACATCTAGGGTCAATAGTCCTAAGATAGGATTCCCCTATATCGCGAGTAGTTAACTCCTTGGTCCTAGCGTTGACCGTGTTTGTTTGCCTAAGTACATACTGTGTTGTTTGATGTGTGTTGTCTGTCGAGGACATTGCGAGCCCCTCGCTCTGTTCGCTTTGTTTGTATGTTCTGGTTTGCTTTGACCTCTTTAAACATGTGACTCGAGGAGCGATAACCCACCTAGTAACTTAGGAAACCTCCTGTGTTAGATGTCGGTATTGAGACCCAGACTCACCTCGAGAGCATATGAGAGGAAAAGCATCACAAGAACCAGGAGTTCAACATCGTCAAGCCAGAATCAACTCGAAGATTTCACCTCAGCAGGATGGCATACCTCGTTAAACTCACTGTGCAAAACTCGTCGATAGCACCACACTCCCTTGTCCCTCAGTCTATTATAGCAAGACTTCAGTTGGAGCTGGAAGTCGATCACCGAAGGATCCTTAATATCCACAAGAAACCACCGGATAAGTCAACCAAGACAAGAAGTGAAGACCTAACTACGCTGACCTTCGGTACATTAGAACTTCCGACCACCTCAGGAGACTACCTATTATAGTCAAACCTACCCAAACTGACGGAAAGTTCCTCCCTAGAAGGTCAGAACCACCCCAGAAGTCAGATGATTAGGAAGCGTGAAGACAACGAGTCCACTCCGCCATCGTACAAAAGCAACACTAATAACTCAAGTGAAGACAGTTTCCCCGAAGCTGGATGCCTCTACGCTGACCGAAGATCTAACAAGAAGTCATGTTAAACGCTAACCCTCCTAGGGTTAACTCTAGAAGGTTGCATTAGAAAACCATCCCGCCAAGGTTGTTAAAGTAGGGAGTCGCTCGAAGACCCCATCTCAAGACTCCGGGAAGATACAGCCTTCCGCTAACATCGGGTCAGCACTCCAAGACAGAAGATCTGCAACCCTCCTGAAGCACCTTAGTGAAGCTCTAAGGTGGAAAGGCTGCGTCTTTCCACTCAATATTCAGAAGACTGACTACCAGAAGATACCTTAGAAAATGTCCCTAGATCCGAAGTCTTCCTGCCAAGCACCAACCTGTGAGTTATCCGATGAGAAACAAACTGAAGATGCTACAAAGTCCCGCCGCTACTTCAGCTGAAGACCCACCCGAAGGACCACCGAACTACTAACCCCTAGGTCCTTAATGCTTAGAGGACGTGAGACTCCAATGACTCCACCAGGCTTAGTATGAATAATAGTAGTATATAAGCCCCATAGGCCATAGCTCCATGGACGCCTTCCGAAGACCTCGACTACAGGAAAAGAAGGACGCCAATCTTCAGAACCGCCACCCATGAAGTCAAGAAGGAAGGAATGTGTTATCTCCGAGCTAACCTAGTCAAAGCATAAGGGGAAAGACTGCGTCTTTCCCACAAAAATACAGTAACTCTTCGTCAGAGCAAACTCAAGAGTTTCGACCCAAAAATCGTTAAATAGGGTACGCTATGACCCTAAGGTTGAGCTGCACACCCAGCCGTAGATTCTATCCCCCGACGAGTAACCCGTGAGGTTCAGCATCGAGATAGTCTGCCCAGTCTTAGCCCTCGAGATATAGAGTCCAGAAGGAAAAGAAGGTCATCCCTTGCAATCGGGATTAGACTCTACTCAACTCTCTATGCCTCCCCGGAGACTGAAGCAACTTCATCGACAGAGTAGCCACTTTCAAGAACGGAGTCCGTAGTATAGTACGACACCTAGTATCAACCCGACTCAAAATCCCCTAACCGTACTCTATCGAATCTCGGGACGAGATTCTTTTAAGGGGGAAAGATTTGTAACATCCAAATTTCAGCAACCCTGATTAGTTGTCCAGAATGCAAAAATCAGGGGGAACAAAAACTTTTTCTTGTTTAATGCTGAAGTGTTTGCTTATTGTTTGGATATGCTTATGCATATGAATGTGTATTAGATGATATACTCCTTACCTTAACACCAGTTGACAAAAGCTACTTCCCAAAACAGTCTTGGCTTAATTTTCATATTCTCAAATGTTCTGGCATTTCAAAACGTGAGCCAAGATGCTTATGTAACCAAAACTATTTTGGTAGTCTCTATTAACAAAACTATGGAGAGTTATATAATACAATCTCCTTATGTTTTCAAGATAGGGCACTCAACTAATCTTATCTCTAGCTTTACCAAAACCTCCTTTCAAAGCATTTGAATTCTACTCTTGGTAGAGATACCAAGAACCCTCATCTTATTCAAAACTCAACCTCTTCAAAATGTCCCAACCCTCCCTCAAGCTAAGCTTGATGGTAACCCTAGAGTAGTTGATTAGTATGTAAGATGAGTTGCCTTGATCTGTTGTCTGATGAGTTGCCTTGATCTGATGATTGAATTGTTTTCTTAGGAAGTAGAATGAGCTACCTTAGAAGCTCATATCTAGGATGAAGATGTGTCCAAATCAGAAACCCCTAAGAAAGGCTACAAACCTGGACGTGATCCCTAGCCAGTAGGTGATCATCTACAACCCTCAACCAGATCCATTCTGAAGATTTCCATTCTAGAATGTTTCCAAGTCCTTGAAGACCAATATCAAGCATGGATATCTTATACTCACTCTACACTTCAATACCACCCACTTGTAAACCTCTGATACCTTGCAACTCCTCCAAGAACATTCCCTCTCATACTCTAGTCAAATTCCTCAAAACTGCCAAATTTGGCTAAGTCTAGAAACAGTTTCAACATCACCTTTTTGAATGCCTCCTTTTCTCAAACCATGAGCATTTTTGGAAATACATCTAAACCGTCTTGTTAACCATCCTAAGGACTACCAAGGCCCACATTGGCCCCGTGTTAGATCCTCATCCAACCCACTTGTCCATGATGGTTTTCCAGACAAGAAAATAACATTTTCCTGCAAATCTAGTCAACATGCCTACTTTGATAGAAGCTCACACCACCATCCAACCTTCTATGGACCAAATATTTGCATGGTTGGGTTCTAAACATATAGGTCTATCATTACCTACTTCACTTGTTCCAATTGGATCATTGAGCTGTTTAAACCCACAAGGTTTTGAAGGCTAGTTGATAATCTGTTTTGGTAGGCTTATTTTATTCAAAGTTTGAAAGCTTGTTTTGGTGAGCCCAAGCAGGATCAAGCTCAAACCCCTACACCATTGCAATCAACATGACTTGGTCTGTCTATCCATCTATCCCTTGCATCAAGGTGAGCTCTGAGCTCCAAGATCCAACATGATTTTGATGGTATGAAATTAACATCACCATAGATCCTTAATCTAGGGTATTCCACCAAAATCAACTTGGATTCTCCAATCCCAAGGTGGCAAATGCTTGCTACACCTTGTCTACATCATCTACCTTGCTAATCAAGATTTATCAAATATTACCCATAATTATTTGGGCCCCAAATCAATTTAAATCTCTTTAATAGTCAAAATCTCCAAAACTCCTTCCATAAAGGAAATTTTGGTTTTTGCCAAAACACTTCCCCAAATTTTGGCTCAATTGAGGTCCATACATCATAACCTACCTCTCCACTTCAAAAATAAATATTTTCGAAGTGCTCTAATAATTCTTTTTGCCCTTTTTCCTAAATGGCAGAAACAACAAAATAATTGTTTTAAATACTTTTAAGCCACAATAAATCTTGGGAAAATTCCCCTAAGTGTGTATTCACATTTGGGACCATCCCACATCAAAAACCAATCTTGTCCAAAGTAAAATCATCAAATGAACTCCAGAGGCCACCCCGTGCCTCCCCCTGTCCGTCATTTGCCCCCTCTGCTCCCTCTTACCACCCCAGCACCTCCACTCCCTCTCCCCTGTTCTGTCCTAGCCAGGAGAAAGAAGAAAAGGGCACCTCGGTACCTCTCCAAGATCTGCTCGAGGTGCTCCCTCCTTGGCCTTTCTTCCTCTACATGTCGCAGTACTAGGATCCCCTACCCCTTCTACTTCTGATCCTCTTTTCTTTCTCTCCCAGGAACGACCTCTCCGAGGATGGCGTCGAGCTCCGACAAGCTCGCCTCGGATGCCTTCACGCGAGACCTATCCCGGCGAGGAACTGCATCGTGCCGTCCATTGTCGGAACCGCAATAGACCGCCGCGTCGCCCCGTGCCCTGTCCGACCCCTCCCCGTGCCTCTAGTGAGCCCCTCCGACCACGCCGGCGCTGCCCTAGGTTCCTCCCCTGTCGAGTTCAAACAGAGGAAGGAGAAGCACCTGGGCCGTCGATCTCCACTAGATCTGACGGCCAGACTCCTCACTTGCCGCCATGGATCGCCGACCAGCGGCCTCCGCAGCTCAATCAGCCCCCTCCCGCACGCCTGCCTGCCCTGGTTGGGCCGCCTCCTTGCCGCCCGGCCCAACTACACCCAGATCCCAGCCCAGCAGCCCTTGCCTCTTTTCTCTTTATTTAATTCCTTTTCCAGATCTGTTAATTAGGCTGCTTGGTTTAATTCAAAACAAAAATGGAAAACCCCATATTTTGGACAGATACAAATTTATGCATGTTCCCACGTGAATTGTCTAACATGCAGAACCAGTCCCTTGCCAAAAATAATTTCTATTATTTACTGGCAGTTAATCTTTTAAAAAGTGTCCTGGGCCATCAATAAATCCCTCAAGGAGTTCTATATTCCCAAATAGCATGAATCAAAGTTCTCATGGAAGGTATTTGTTGTACCAATCAACCAGCATAGGTCTCCTGCCAAGGTGAATAGTAGTTGGCCCTTGGTAAAAATAACAAAATCCCTCCAGTTTTGACTTTAGAAATTTCCCTAGACCAAATCATGAGTCCAATTGACCTAAGTCCAATTATCCTGGATGTGGTACACTAAGACCTATCCAAATCCACGAGCTCATGATTTATTGAGCCTGGATATTTTTCTGTGAATTAAACTATTCAGTGCATGGTTTATTGACCTCTAAATTCACTACAGTATCTATACAGCTCCAAAAATGTTGATTCCATTTTCTATAGAAAGGTATTAGAAGTACCTACCAGGTGTCCTTGGTTTCATATCAATAGCTGCTGTAGATTTAATCTGGTGAAAAAGACAAATCTCCTATAGAACTTCCTTTGGGAATTTCCTGAGGGCACTCTGGTAATTATCTTGACAAGATTCCAACTCTCAGTGATCAAGTACATAAAACCCTACTGAACCATCCTAGGAAATAATTTTTAGACCTCCAGAACTTTTCTGGTGAATTATTCCCTAAAACTAGAGTGTTATTCACTATAAAAATCACTACAAATCTTTTGTAATTGATAAAATAGTGAAACCACTTTTGTTGGTTTAATTTTATCAATACCTATATGTTGGTATCATGTTTTTACAATGGTATTGATATGGGTATATACCCTACAGGTACTCGAGCTTGGTATATACGGCCTAAGTACGTACAGGCCCACGGTGTCGCCAAGGCCTAAATGAAGGACTCGAGTAACCTTCGGACTCTCAATTGCTTGAAGAACAAGAAGAAGCTAAAGATAGAAAGTTTGAAGGGGAAACCCTAATTTGTAACCGACTCGACCTGCTACCTGAGACCTAGCCTATCTATATAAGGGCTAGGAGGGGGCGGCGAGGAGGACACACGCAACCCTAGTTTCCACAACCCTCGCCAGATTGCATCTGCGCACCATTATAACCTCCGGTTCCTTCGATAATTCCACGAGCAGACAAGCAGGAGTAGGGACCTCTACGAGGCCTGAACCTGGGTAAATCTTTGTCCCCTGTGTGCTTGTTTGCTAGCCGATAGATGTCTCCAGCGCTCCCTCCTTCTCCAAAACCCAAGTCCATAACAATGGGTATTGATGAGTTAAACCCTCGTCAATTGGCGCCGTCTGTGGGAATTAGGAGTGCTGATGTTGTGGCTTCTTCGGCCCCATCAACCGCGATCTACAACTCCGCAACAACGGAGATTCGCCAGCTCTTCGGCGCGTTCGACTTCACCGTCCACACGCCGGCCACTCGCCCGGCCTTCGAATCCATAGGCGACGGAATCAGCCTGGCAATAGGGAGCTTTCGCTTCCAAGTCGGTCAGATGGGCACGCTTCGCCTGCCTGATCAGCCGACGACACCGTCGATTGCCCTAGCATCATGGTTTCCTCCATCGATCGGCACCCTCGGCGAGCTCAACACCTCGACAACAGTCGAGAACACGGTCAGCGACAGCAGTCGCGACTCCAATCTAAGTGATCTGGCCACTGAAGATGGAACCTACGGTTCCGGATCTGAGAGTTGTGGAAGCAGCAGCTTCCCCAATCACTTCATGTGCACCGTCATCAACGCAGGCGACACCTCTGTCAATCGCGACAACGGCGGCAATCACGGCAATGGAACCGAACCGCCTAACGGCGGCAACGGTGACAATGGCGGCAACGGCGGTAATGGTGGCAATCGCGCCCCCGTCGACAACGGAGGAGCAGTCGAGCCTCCAACCATAGTAAATGAGCAAACCGGCGAACGCGTCGTGATCAAGCTCAACGAGCAAGAATGGGCTTGCTGCCACGAGGCCCTGTGAGGCACCCCTCTACCCTTCGGATCCCCGCAAGAGCTGCTGATGGGCTATCACTGGCTCCTGAAGGAAGAATTCAAGCGCCAAGTACAAACAATCGCGCAACTCGAGGCACGCAAAAAGGCGGCAGACGAGTCGAGCCTTCGTCGTGCTGGGCTCTCCTCCTACGGAGGATCCTCCTCAAAGGGCAACGAGCACCTCGCCAAGAAGAGGCAATCTCAGATGGCCCATCCCACCGAGCAGGAACGCATAGAGGACGCAAAGGTCCTCGACTTCGGCTCTATGACAGTCGACACCAGGGGCAAAGTAGTCCCCAAGACGGCGCAGGCTGTGGTGACAGCGGCCACCATGTACCTCCTGAACAACCAGCCACCAGCTGGGGACCCCCGAGCCGCCATGCACGGATCTACTATCGCGGGCTTGGGATTAATCGAAGCTGCCCTCGACAAGGAGCCGACATCGGAACCAAAGAAGGGCAAAGCGCTAGCAAAGCGTTACTCCTCGCCCTCATCCAGCGATGACAGTCACAACTTGTCTCGGCGTTGCCGCTCACGACGACACGACCACGACTACGACGCACGTGATGACATCACGCAGCGCAAGATCGACAAATCAAGAGCATGACGTGCTCCGTCGACTGACTCAGAAGAGGAAGAGGTGGAGCTCTGCGGCGCCAGATGCTTCAGCAGATCCATTAGGCAGAAACGAATGCCTAAAGGGTTTAAACTCCCGTCGGAGAACCCGAAGTTTGATGGCCTACAGGACCCGAAGATCTGCCTGGAGGACCACATCTCCTCCGTCAGGCTCCACGGAGGCAGTCGAAGCACGGCCATGCAATGCTTGCAGCCTACGGTAAAGGCGTTGCCCGAGCATGGCTCAACAACCTCCCACGCGGATCCATTCACAGTTGGGACGAGCTGGTTTACAGCTTCGTGTGCAACTTTAAGGGCACATACAAGCGGCCCGCATCAATCGAAGAGTTGAGATGCTGCCAGCAAAGATCTGGCGAATCGCTGCGCTCCTACATCCAAAGGTGGTCATCATAAAGAACTCCGCAGAAAACATCTCGGAGGATCGCGCGATTAACGCATTCAACAGTGGCGTCTGCTGCTTAGAACTCAGAGAGGAGCTGGGCCGCTCAAAGCCCAAGACCATCGACCACCTGATGGAGATCGTGAATTGGTGGGCCGATGGAGAAGATTCAGTGAAGAATCGCGTTCACTCTGACGAGGAGGTGGAGCTCGAGCGCAGACGCGATCGCCGAGGCAAGCGTCGCATGCGCATTTACGATGACCGCGACGATGTCAACATGGTCGCGGCTGGCTATGCTGAAAGACGCGACGACAACCGCAACAGCAGATACTGTAGCGGCGGATACCGCGACTCCGGGAAAACCACGCAAGTGTGGCAACGCCGCACTCGCGACGAGGCACCCGCAAGCTCCATTGAGGACAAACTGTCCGGGCCATGTACGGTGCACTTCTACATCGACAAGCATGATGGCAAGAAGAAGTCTAGCCACCTCCTCAAGGTTTGTCGCGAGTTCCTCAAGCTACATGAGGGACTGGTTCGAATGAACCGCAATGCAGTCCAAAGAGGCTACGGAGCCGCTCCAGGCGCCGTGGCACATGGCGCTCCGCCACCTCCACCTGGGCCACCCCCGAATGCAGCCGCACCGGACCAACACCATGGAGGTGAACCGTACCCACGAGCCATGGGCACCATGATGATCCAAAAGGGACGCCCCTCCAATAGGGTGTAGAAGGCCATCACTCGCCAAGTCAACTTGGCCACACACTCGCCACCATCCACCACTGAGTACCTCAGTGGAAGCGAGTCCTGCATCACCTTCGACAAATGTGACCATCCGCCTCAGGTACCCCGTCCAGGCCATTGCCCCCTCGTACTCGAGGCGCAAATCGGAGGCTTCGACATGAGCCGCGTCTTCATGGATGGCGGAAGTGGCATCAACCTTATATTCGCGAGTACCTTGCGAGCAATGAGGATTCCCCTAACTTGCTTGGAGGCCTCAGACACAACGTTCCACGGCATCGTCCCAGGGAAAGGCGTATATCCCCTGGGCAAGATCAACCTCGACGTCATCTTCGGCACGCCGAAGAACTTCCGGCGTGAGTGCATCGACTTTGAAGTCGTCGACTGGCCCTCACAGTACCATTGCATCCTCGGGCGCGTCGCGTTCGCTAGGTTCATGGCAGTGCCCCACTACGCCTACCTGCAGATGAAAATGCCAGGTCCCCATGGCGTCATCACGATCAACGGGAGCTTGACGTCGGCGATTGCGACGAATTCAACAGAATTTCCCAGTCCTTCGGCATGCAGGAGGAACTCGCGAGACTAAAGGAGACGACAGACAACAGTCTGCCTCCCTTGAGCGGGCCAAGCTCACATGATCTCTCCTTCGACTCATCGGTGCACACGAAGAAAGTACAGGTCCACCCATTGGATCCCGCCAAGACGGCCCTCATCGCCAACAACTTGAGTCCCGCATAGGAGCTCGCGCTCGTCGAATTCCTCCGTGAGCACTGGGAAATTTTCGCCTGGTGTCCTGCGGACATGCCAGGAGTTCCCAGGGAATTCGACGAGCACGCACTCAACATCAACCCCGACGCAAGGCCAGTCAAGCAAACAATTTGGCGATTGTCTGAGCCACGAGCACAGGCAGTTGGAATGGAGATCAACAGACTCCTCGAAGCCAAGTTCATACGCGAGATCAAGGAAATCACCTGGCTCGCCAACACGGTGCTGGTACCAAAAAAGGACACGGATATCCTGCGGATGTGCGTGGACTTCACCTCTCTGAACAAGCACTGCCCAAAGGATCACTTCCCATTGCCGCGCATCGATCAAATCATCGACTCCACTGCGGGATGCGAGCGCCTCTGTTTCCTCGACGCCTACTCATGCTACAATGAGATTCGAATGAAGGAGGAAGATAAAGAGAAAACAGCGTTTACAACGCCCTTCGATGTGTTCTGCTACAACACAATGCCCTTAGGGCTAAAGAACGCGGGAGCCACCTACCAGCGGTGCATGCAGGCTTGCCTCAAGGAACAACTGGGTCGCAACATTCAATTCTATGTCGACAACATAGTAATCAAGACCAAGGAGGAAGCCTCCCTAATCGATGATTTGCGCGAAACCTTTGCCAACCTCGACCGCTATCGCATCAAGCTCAATCCGGACAAATGCGCCTTCGGCGTACCATTTGGGCAGCTACTCGGGTATCTCATTTCCACGAGGGGAATCGAGGCAAACCCGAAGAAAATAAAAGCCATACTGGCCATGGAGAAGCCGAAAAACATAAGGGGCGTCTAGCAGCTGGCTGGGCGAATCGCGGCCCTCAACCGATTCATCAGTCGGATGGGTGAAAAAGCGTTGCCCTTCTACCAGCTCCTCCGCAAAGCTGAAAAATTCGAGTCGACTAACAAAGCGCAAGAAGCATTCGAAGATCTAAAGCGCCTGCTATCCACTTCGCCAGTGCTGGTGACCCCAAGAGAAAGGGAATCACTATTGCTATATATCTCAGCCACCAACCAGGTGGTCAGCACAGTGCTCGTCGTCAAGTGAGCTGAAGAAAACAAGGTCCACGGAGTGCAACGCCCAGTATACTACCTCAGCGAGGTCCTCACGCCAACAAAACAGCGGTACCCGCACTGCCAGAAGCTGGCGTACGGTGTCTTCATGACCGCCCGGCGACTGCGCAATTACTTCCAGGAACACCCAATCGTGGTGGTCAACGACGCCCCATTGGGGCATATCCTCAATAACCCCGACGCCACGGGGTGAGTCGCGCTTTGGGGAATAGAACTGTCTCCACGAGACATCACATACAAAAAGCGCGACGCCATCAAGTCGCAAGTTCTCCCTGACTTCCTCATGCACTGGATGGAGAACCAGCTCCCGGACAAACCAGACATGTCCTACCTATGGACAATGCACTTCGACGGGTCCAAGCGGAAGGACGGAGCAGGCGGAGGTGTCATACTGAAATCACCTCAAGGGGACAAGCTGATGTACATCCTGCAAATGCAGTTCACAGCCTCCAACAACGAGGCTGAATACGAGGCCCTGTTGCACGGGATGAGGATGGCAAAAGCCTGCGGCGCCAATAGGCTCATCATATACGGCGACTCTAAGTTGGTCGTCAACCAAACGATGCATGAGTGCGACGCACTGAACAACAACATGATCGCATACCGTGACCTCTACGACACACTTGAAGGAGAGTTTGACGGTTGCGAGCTGCGGCACGTAGGTCGCGAAAGCAACGAAGAGGCGGACGCACTCGCCAACATAGGCTCTACCTGCGCCCCCATACCACCTAGGGTATTTCTCGAGTGCATCTGCGAACGCTCCATCAAGCCAAAGGCCGTAGAGAAGAAAACAAGCGCAGCAACGGACTCGGGGGCTACGCCGCCCAATGAGTCAATGGCACTCGATGACTTGGAGCTGGACACATGACTCGAGGGAACAATGAGTGTCATGATGATTGAGCAATCCTGGACGCAACTGTACATCACGTATCTCCTCAGCAAAAGGTTACCGGATGATCCGACTGATGCACGGCACATCGCGCGGCGATCCAAGGCATTCGCTGTTATCAACGGCAAACTGTATAAACGCAGCATCACATGAGTACTGCAACGATGCGTCTCCACGGCCGACAGAAGAGCTGTTCTCCTCGACATCCATGAAGGGACCTACGGGCACCACGCCGGCAGTCGCGCCCTCGTGGCCAAAGCTCTGTGAGCTGGGTTCTACTGGCCTACGGCCATGCGCGACGCCAAGGACATTGTCCAGAAGTGCAATGCATGCCAACGTTTTGCGGACAAGCTGCACGCACCTGGCGCAGAACTCTGGCCAATTCCATTGGCCTGGCCCTTCGCGCAATGGGGACTCGACATGGTCGAAAAACTCCCAAGGTCCTCACGAGGAGGCTACGTCTACCTCTTCATCGCAGTCGACAAATTCACCAAGTGGATTGAGGCCATGCCAATGACCAACCAATCAGGACATAGCGCAGTCAAGTTCTTTGAGTCCATCGTCTACCGCTTCGGAGTGCCACACAGCATCATCACCGACAACGGACGAACTTCACATCCAAGGAGTTCAAAGAATTCTGCGAGAACCTAGGGATCAACATCAGCTACGCCTCAGTAGCGCATCCACAGACCAATGGTCAGGTGGAAAAAGCAAATGGGCTCGTCTGCGACGGCATCAAGAAGCGACTCCTCCGGCCACTCGAACAAGCCGCGGGTTGCTGGCCGGACGAACTACCATCCGTACTCTAGAGCCTACGCACAACTCCAAACAGCGCCACGGGCTACACGCCATTCTTCATGGTGCACGGAGTCGAAGAAGTGCTACCCGCCGAAGTACGGTACAAGGCGCCGCGCGTGGTCGCTTACAGCGAGCAAGAGTCGTCCCTCGCACTCGAAGACTCCGTCGACCTCCTTGACGAGGCAAGGGAAATCGCCGCAGAAAGATCCACGATCTACCAGCAGAACCTGCGCAACTACCAAAGTAGGAGGCTTCGCCCTAGATCCTTGGTCGAAGGCGACATGGTCCTGCGACTAAAGCAGCAGGGGCATCTCAAGCTCGAGTCCCCCTGGGAAGGGCCGTACGTGATTACAGAAGTAATCCCAGGTGGCGCCTATCGCCTTCAAGATTTAGAGACAGGAGTCGCATACTCCAACCCCTGGAACATCGCACAACTGCGACGCTTCTACCCTTAGTCGCTCTTTACTTTTTACATTGCAAATAAGGCTACTCAGCCAAGCCTACTTAGCCATACATTGTACCTCGCACTATTCTTCAAATAAATAAATCTAAGTGCCCCAAAACTCTATGTTTTCCTTTACTTTCCCAATTTATCTACTCGGGGGTTGCGCCACCCTATATACATCTGTTCTACGAACCACAACGCGATATCCTGAGTAGCTGGTACATCAATCGAAACCCTTGACACAAACATCAACCCAGCTACAACGCATCTGACAGGTTGACAAGGGACAGAGATAAAAGCATGACCAGGCTAACGAAGGGACTGCAGATAGTGCAACGCACTTCATGCTAACAAAGCTCTTTATACATATTCGACAATATATTATACACAACATTTATACGAACTTTACAACACAAGTACACTTATGTGCAGGATACAAACTAGGTTACTACTACAGCAGGAGAACGTTGGTCTGTTCCTCGAAGAAGTCGACGATCTCTTCTGCTGGGCGATCCACCGCCTGGTAGTGCGGCACCATATTCCAGGCAGAACCTGCCGGTGGCGCAGGCAGCCTAGATGCAATTGCCACAACATCCATGTCAGGCCTGTGCAGTCACACCATTGATAGAGCAGCCTTGGCACCAGCCACCAACTGTTGCCTCACGCACTCGCGAACCGCGGTCTGGTCTTGAAACTTGGCAAGGAGGGCCAACAAGCTTGATGGAGTATCATCCAGCGGAAACATCGCCCGATGAATGTTCTTCAAGCACGACTGCGACTTCTTCAGAAAGTGCAGCACCCGCGCTGCACGATCCTGCAGGGTCGCCAGCGCAATCGCACGATCATGATCCACCCAGAAGTATCCACTCTCTTGAAGTTGTTCTTGGGTGAGATCATGCATGCAAATGGCAATTCTATCCTTCTCCTCCTGCGGATGACGCGTGCTGACAACTGCACGAAGCAGCAACAGCAGCATAAGTACAGCGTACAATTGAGAGTGACAACAAGAAGAAGATGAGAGCAGGCAAACTAACGCTTGAATTGGTCGCCCAGCTGCGTCACCTCGCCAAGCAGATACTGCTCTCGGGCGGCGGCTTTTTCCGCCTTCAGCTTCCATACATCCGTGTTACCGCGGAGCACGGGCACCTCACGCTCCAGCCGCTTCACGCGGTCACGCAGTCGCGAAAGTAGCGACAGCTCATCTACTATGGAACGCGGCGGTACCACAGTATCATCAAGATTCGGCGAGTCCTGAGTTTCCCTCAAAGGATCACTCGATGTACCCTACCACAAGTCAAGATAGAAGCAAATAAGACGACCAAGTCAACACAATGACAAGGGATTCAAATGCATTCAAGACCAGCAAAAGTATCGTGAGATACACTGCCAAAGAGCATGTTCTTAAACAAAAGGACATAAGCTAATTAACTATTACAAAAGCTAACTAAGGAGCAGCTGGCTTCTTCGACTTCGACGGCCTCGGGGGCTTCATCGAGTCTGTGGCAGTGTCAGATG
This sequence comes from Avena insularis, assembly GCA_023614405.1. NCBI lineage: Eukaryota > Viridiplantae > Streptophyta > Magnoliopsida > Poales > Poaceae > Avena > Avena insularis. Next base: position 191,769 of record JAJUPC010000436.1, read on the forward strand.
CCACTGACTTTCCGCCAGCCCCTGATGCCGCCGCTTTCGCCGCCTTCTTGGCGCGATGCAGCTCCTCAGAATACTTTGCAACAGTATTTATCAACTGAGGCCCATATTTTCCACAGGCAGTCGCGAAAGGAGCGAAGACTACCTGCTGGCCGTCCGTGCTAACAGGCATCTCCTTCGACACTACGGCAGGGTCAATCTCGACTCCGTGGGCCTGCACCATGGCAAGTGACATGGACGCAGAGCGAGTTCTTGAAGCTGGCAGGCACACATCCAGCGAGTGACTCCACCAGCTCGTCTATATTCTCGACTAGCTCCGCCTTGGGCATCAGCTCCTCCCGAAGGCGACTGAGTATGCTTTTGGCCTTGGAGAGCGTGTCCTGCACGGCGATGCTGCGGTCTTCGACTGCTGACAGTGCACCCGCCAGAGCGTCATCACGACGAAGGGCCTGCGGGTCAAAGCTCAAATCGCCAGCATCTGTACATAAACTCACACATGGACAAAAACATCAGCGCCACCAGCAAAAACATTCGAAGCAGAGAAGGATAACAACATCCACAAGCAAAGTACCTGAGAGGGCCTTGGCAATTGAGAGCAGTTGTTCCTCGAACAACTTCTCCCTGGGTGCGAAGGAGGCACGCAGATCCTCTTCGCGCCTTTGCGCCTCGTCACGCTCCGTGATTGCTTCGTCGCGACCCTTCATAGCCGTGGCGAGGGTCTTTTCCATGGTGGCAGCATTGCGCAGGAGAGCGTTATGTTCGGCTACAAAAAGAAAGGGATTGACTATCAGTCGACCATATTACAAAGGAGGCCCCTAAAGAAGGGGTGAAGAGGCAAGGAGAGACCACGAATGATAAATGCTAAAAGCATCACTCGGAAACCAGCGGGAGGAACAAGAATTGTCTCACCGCCGGGGACGCACGCGTCGGCGACTGCGCCAGATAGCACTCCGTCTTGACAAAGAAGGCGGAGATCCGACAACTTGATGATGGAGGGGTGCCACGCACCATTCGTGACGCGAGTGCCTGCGGCCTTCTTCTTCCACGGGCGGGCTGGTGCCCGTGGCCAGCGGAGTGCCCTTCTTCTTCGCCAAGCAATTAGCGGTGGCCGATTCAGCAAAGGCACCTCCTTCTTCTTCCCCATTGCGCGGCGGTGATGCGAGCGAAGGAAGTAGCTCAGAAACGAGCGGAGCTGGTCCAGCGTCACGAAAGAAACGGGCGCATAGAAAAGCAGAGGAGTAGTAGCAATGGCAATGGAAGTGAAGGATGAAAGAGCAGATGAGAAAATTACCGTTGCAGCGCCGCTACTTAACCCCTGGAAGATGCAATCCAACAGCTCAGAAAAACCCTACTAGACGCGTGGCAAACATCATGTTGGACACGTGGAGAAGTGGAAGCGCGAACCATCCCTCCACTACTCCTATTATGCGCGGAAATCGAGGAGACGCAGTTAAAATAAAAGATTACGCATGCCAAGTCAAATCAAAGTCAGAGAATGGGACCCACTGCTCGTCACGTCCCGTCAAACTCGCTCACGCGGGCAACTGAGGTCATGAAATCATCAGCACTGACGTCATCAAAGCTATGCAGCAGAGGGCTTCGACTACTTTAGTCCTTGCTCGAGTCTTCGACTCCACCAAGCACTCGAGGGCTACTCCCATAGGGAGCACTGGTCGCGCACCCTATGATTTTTCTTTTCTTTTTGCAGGAACATGCACAGTCAAAGGTAAACCCAACCACTCGAATAACGGTTCGACTATGGGCATGGGTTAATCCGATAGGGAGCACCGGAAACAAATTCGACTAAAACAAGCAAGCAAAAGATGACAGCAGTCGCAAAAGTTCTTTAGTCCCTGCCTGAGTCTTCGACTCAACCAGGCACTCGGGGGCTACTCCCATAGGGAGCGCTGGTCGCGCACCCTATGATTATTTGTACAAAAAACTATGTGTTGATAACATCCACACTCGAAGCTCATGGCGACACCGCCTCATAATTTTCCCCTACAAAGAGACTGCATCTCCTGGGTCACCCGAATCGTCTCCGCGATGATAAATTTCGGATGCCGCGCTTACAGCGTGAAGGTAAGACCTGAATAAGGCCTGGCAACGCATTAGCTGCGCACTAGCAGAAATGTATCCGTGCCTACAGGTATGATGAACATGCCTTGACGGACACGTCGAGTGCTCACACCCATATAACTGGAATTCGACTCCTGTAAGACCTCCGCGGCTTGAGTTGAATTACACCAACACTTTTCCGGATTCGAGTTCGGGGACGCGAGTTCGAGTAGATTCCGTTGTTTCACCCTAAGGTGGTTAACTGATACCGATACTTCAGTTATATCAGGCACGTACATCAACAATCCCTATGACACAAATAAAGTAGTCAAAATATACTCATTCATGCACTCGAAAGACTTCAAAAGTCCCTAGTCGAATCTGCGATTCCACTGGACACTCGGGGGCTACTGACATGGGTATACCCTATAGGTACTCGAGCTTGGTATATACGGCCTAAGTACATACAGGCCCACGGTGTCGCCAAGGCCCAAATGAAGGACTCGAGTAACCTACGGACTCTCGATTGCTTGAAGAACAAGAAGAAGCTAAAGATAAAAAGTTTGAAGGGGAAAACCCTAATTTGTAAACGACTCGACCTGCTACCCGAGGCCTAGCCTATCTATATAAGGGCTAGGAGGGGGCGGCGAGGGGGACACACGCAACCCTAGTTTCCACAACCCTCGCCAGATTGCATCTGCGCACCATTGTAACCTTCGGTTCCTTCGATAATTCCACGAGCAGACAAGCAGGAGTAGGGACCTCTACGAGGCATGAACCTGGGTAAATCTGTGTCCCCTGTGTGCTTGTTTGCTAGCCGATAGATGTCTCCAGCGCTCCCTCCTTCTCCAAAACCCAACTCCATAACAATGGGCATTGATGAGTTAAACCCTCGTCAGTTATCATACAGAATATGTCTTGGTCCAAAATCCATCTCTTAGGTAGTTTCTAGACTATAAATCCTAAGGGATTTTCATCCCCTTCTCTAAGACCATCTCAACCTCCTAAATCCAATCCTCTCTAAAACTACTGAACCTTAATTGGAATGTATTCAATTGCTTGTTTGCTGAATGGTACTGGTGATTGTATGCCTTGTATTGATTGTGCCCTTTTGTTTGTTTGCATGTGTTCCCTATCGACGATAGTTGCGATTAAATCGGAGAGCAGAAGAAGATGGTTATTATTGTATATTTGGGTATTCTAAAGAAGAAGCCCAGGGACAATTATGCCATATTACTGACCTCAGGCAAGCCACCTTCCTGCTCATAAGCCTTCTCCTACTATTTTACTTATGCATGTTTTGTCTACTATTTGTGAAACTGCATGGTTCTACTATATGTTGATGTATATATATATGGTAGTGGTTTGGCTCCTCCGAACTACTACTCTATTGTACTACTAAGTACGACCCTCTCGATGATACCTACTTGTCCCTAGTATGGTAGATGGTGTAACATCATACCCCTTTGGAGACCCTGGTTTAGCCGAAGCAAAGCTAGAGGATGGGAAGACCTCGGAAAAAGTTTTACTAAATGATTTCTGATAAAACCTTGGTGAGGTGGGACCTCCCAAGAGATGTTGAGAAAGAAAAAGGGTTTTGTTTTATAAAATGCTGGAGGAAAACCGGAGGAAAAAGGTTTATGAAAATGCACCTGGTTCTTTGCAGTTTTGCTAGAACAATTAACCCGTGCAACCACATTACTCTGGAATGGGACAAGGCTGGATTTGATGTTTGTCTATTCTGGTATAAGCTGCCTCGCAACAACTACAGGGGATCGGGGACCCCTGGAGGGTGGGCCTTCTTTGATAAAGGTGGGACCTAGAGAAGGAACAAAGGGTCGGTAGGCCTCCACGCGTTACTATGAGCCCCTCATTGAAAGCGCACACTCGAGAAGTGGAAAAAGCGCTCCGGTTGGTCCTCGCCCGATGTCCCGGTTTTGAGGGGATTAACACTCATAGGGTAGGCACTTATATTAGCTGGGCATCCGGAGAGTCTTGACCCACGATCCACGATCAGTGAAGATCAGGGTAGTGTACCCGTATGGTGTGGGTAAAGTGCGCAACCTCTACAGAGTGTAAATCTATTCAAATAGCCGCGTCCATGGTCATGGACGGTTGGGAAGGTTGTTGTAGAGCGGTGCTGGTTTTGATTTCAAAAAGGATTTCGGAAAAGAGATGGTTATGGAAATGTTTTGACCATGGGATGGTCGGGAAGGATACCTGCTTTGACCATGGGATGGTCAGAGAGGTATGGAAGGAGTTTGGTCGTGGGACGACCTGAAAACGGGAACAAATGGGTGACCCAGTCCTAATGTTTTTCCAAAACTTTTCAAAAAGGTTTCCAAAATGTTTTATAAAAGTTTTCAACAAAGATATGTAGATGCTATATCTACAAGAGAAACTATTTAAGAAAAGAACCTCCCTTGAGCCCGCCCACTACCACAGCCATACTGCATATCCTCTTGTTATTATTGTTTTAAGGTGGTTTGCGAGTACATTCAATGTACTCATAGGCATTGTCCCTGGCTATTAACATGGTCAGATATCAAGACGAAGGTGAAATGGACGACTATGCGAGCTAGGACGTTCTCCCAGTCAGTTGCCTGTAGGTTAAGGCATGGCTCGGGCTCCACGCTTGATCAAGTCCGCTGCTGATTATTGATGTAGCCATAACGGCATTTATGTAAGTCTTGTAATTCGGTATATTCTCGGATGTTGTAATGATACTTGTCGGTTATGTGCCACGACTAACTGATCATGGGATCGTGGTTGTATGCATAACAGGGATTCTCGGAGGATTAATCCGAGGGACCCACACTTTTTATTTAAGAAAAGTAATTTCTACTCATTGAAAAATAACTAAGATTTAATATTCACCACTTAAATATGGGATCATGTGGACACATGTCATCACCACATATTCTAACATGTGGGAATGTGATTTAAGGGTTAGTTCATAATTACTTTGGTTTAAGTTCATTATTTAATGATTTAAAGTGACTAGAAATGCCTATATAGCATTATTTTGGTACTAGTCCAAAGTCACTACATGTAAACCTTAATATTATTATATATTCAGATAGGTATGGTTAAATGTGATTTTTGAGAGTTGGAAATCAACTCAAAAGCTATCATGGTTGATTTTATAAAAATGTTTGAATGTGCAAAAGCTTCTGTCTTATTATTTTTACTAGGAGAGATCTCTAACTCTAAATGAATTAAATCCAACGGGCTTGGGTAGATCTTTTCAGTAGCTTTCTAACAAAATTGGAATCACTCCATTTGGATTTGTAGATCTCTTTGAATTGATTTTCAAACTAGGGGACAGAACTAAGTTCAAACTAAAATAGAAAAATCCTATTTTGAATTAAATGGGTCGCGCGGGAAAGCTAACGGTCCGGCCTAGTGGCACTCTGCGGCGCGGGGCATAGCTGACAGGGGGGTCCACCGGTCAGCGGCTATTTACACGTGAAGCGGTACGGGGCGATGTGGGCCGTTAGATTAGAACTAGGATCTACGGCTGGGGCTCGTCGTCGATGACGGACAGGTCGCCAAGCGGTCTAACCTTACTCGGAGGGGTGCTCAGGGGGCATACCAGGGCTCTAGCAACGACGGCGAGGCGGGCAAACGAACTGGTGGACGACGGCGAGGTCAGGGGTGGTCGCGGCAGCTCCTGGGGTGGTTGCAATCAGCGGGGCCCTTCTCCTCCAGAGGCAGCCAGCTCCGGTGGAATTCCGGCGACTACACGCTCGAGCGGCTCCGGGAAGAAGTGGGGAATGATCAGTGGCGAGAGGGGAGGTGAGTGGTGTGCAGAATAAGGCTGGGGGTGGCCTCCTTATATAGGCTCGACGACGGTACAATGGCGTGGCGACAGCGGCAGCGGCGACATGGCTATGACCTGCAGATCGATCGCAGCGCGTGATCTCTGGCGGTGCTCTATAGGGTAATGGGGCTGCTAGGGGCGGTGGCAAACGGTTGGGCGGTGCTCACGCTCTGAGCGGCAGAGGCGGCGTTCGACACAGCGTGCGGTGGCTGCAGGTCAAACGGGCAATGACAGGCATGTCCGGCGGTTCTGGATTCATGGTGGCGGCGAGCAATGGCGGTGGCGTGTGTCACGGCGCTGTCGGTATGGGCGCTACTGGGCGCATAAACATGGATGTAAGGCGGCGCTCTGCGGGTGGTCCATGGCTTGGCTCTGCTCGGGGAGGGGACAGAGGGTGGCGGTGCGGTCTGGTCTAGCTCCTAGACATGGCGAGAGAGAGAGGGGCGGTCTGCTGCTGCATTAGCAAGGTTGGCAGGCGAGCATGGTGCTCGGGGAGGCGTGGCACTGCTGCTAGGGGATAGGGGATGGGGTGTTTATTTCTTGGTTAGATCAACTGCAGACAGAGGGAGTGATATAAGGTCAATTGGGTGGCAAAACCCTGTAGAAAACAGTGAGCTAATACTAGGTGTAATTCCTGCCTGCCAAGTGTTTGTGAAAATGGCCGTAAGAAAATTAGTTTTGAATTTTGAAAAGATTTTTGGTGGGTGTGTTAGTCATAAGCTTGATCATCTGTGGTTGCTTGGGTTTTGAAAATAAAGCTCATTTGAGTGGTTTTTGAAGAAGTGGGATCTTCCCATATGAACTAGATTCAATTTTCAAATGCCATTTAAAATTAGTGTTTGAAAGTTTTTGGCAGATCACAAAGTGGGCCTTGGTACATCATTACATGTACTAGCAAGGGGTGCAAATATCCACATTTATTTCTATTAAGAATTGAGTCCTAGGAATAGCCAAACTAGGCATATTGATTAAAATGGCACAAATGACCATTTGGTTATTTTATTCATTTTGATTTGTTTTTCTTTGGGATTTGTTTGGGAATGATCTAGATGATGTTTATTTCACCTACGAATCATTTTACAAGCAATGGATCACTTAATCATGGAAATTCAAAACAACTCCTATTTAAATGCACACACACACATATGAATGCTTTAATAATTTTAGATTGGAAAAGTTTTTGTTAACCCTAATTTTGATGATTTGGATCTTAATAACCTTGGATTAAAGTTTTGGGATGTTACATGCAATGACACTGGTGGATCCATATGTGGTGTGTGAAAAGAACACACATGCAATGACACTGGTGGAACCATATGTGGTTTGTGAAAAGAACACACATGCAATGACACTAGTGGATCCAAATGTGGTCTTTGAAAATAAAACACATGCAATGAACTCTGGTTGATCCATATGTGGTCTGTGAAAAGAACACACATGCAATGACACTAGTGGATCCATATGTGTTCTGTGAAAAGAACAACCATTTCAATGACACTGGTGGATCCATATGTGGTCTGTGAAAAGAATAGACATGCAATCAACTCTAGTGGATCCATATGGGGTTTGTGAAAAGAACATACATGCAATGAACTCTGGTGGATCCATATGGGGTCTGTGAAAAGAACACACATGCAATGACACTGGTGGTTCCATATGTGGTCTGTGAAAAGAACACACATGCAATGGCACTCGTGGATCCATATGTGGTCTGTGAAAAGAACACACATTCAATGAACTCTGGTGGATCCATATGGGGTCTCTGAAAAGAACACACATTTCAATGACAATGGTGGATCCATATGGGGTCTGTGAAAAGAACACACATGAAATGACTCTAGATGTGGTTAATGAAAAGAACACACATGAACTGACTCTAGCTGTGGTTAATGAAAAGAACACACATTCAATGAACTCTGGTTGATCCATATGTGGTCTGTGAAAACAACACACATGCAATGAAATTGGTGGATCCATATGTGGTTTGTGAAATGAACAAACATTTCAATGACACTGGTGGATCCATATGTGGTCTGTGAAAAGAACAGACATACAATGACAGTGGTGGATCCATATGTGGTGTCTAAAAAGAACATACATGCAATGACACAGGTGGATCCATATGTGGTTTGTGAAAAGAACACACATGCAATGACACTCGTGGATCCATATGTGGTTTGTGAAGAGAACACACATGCAATGATTCTGGTGGATCCATATGTGGTTTATGAAAAGAACAGTCATGCAATGACAGTGGTGGATCCAAACATGGTGTGTGAAAAGAACACACATGAAATGACACTGGTGGATCCATATGTGGTCTGTGAAAAGAACACACATGCAATGACACTGGTGGATCCATATGTGGTTTGTGAAAAGAATAGTCATGCAATGACACTGGTGGATCCATATGTGGTTTGTGAAAAGAACACACATGCAATGACACTGGTCGATCCATATGTGGTCTGTGAAAAGAACAAAGATGCAATGAGACTGGTGGATCCATATGTGGTCTGTGAAAAGAACACACATGAAATGACACTGGTGGATCCATATGTGGTCTCTGAAAAGAACACACATGCAATGACACTGGTGGATCCATATGTGGTCTGTGAAAAGAACACACATGCAATGACACTGGTGGATCCATATGTGGTCTGTGAAAAGAACACACATGAAATGACACTGGTGGATCCATATGTGGTCTATGAAAAGAACACACATGAAATGACTCTAGCTGTGGTTAATGAAAAGAACACACATGTAATGAACTCTGGTTGATCCATATGTGGTCTGTGAAAAGAACACACATGCAATGACAATGGTGGATCCATATGTGGTCTGTGAAAAGAACAAACATTACAATGACACTGGTGGATCCATATGTGGTCTGTGAAAAGACCAGACATGCAATGAACTCTGGTGGATCCATATGGGGTTTGTGAAAAGAACACACATGCAATGACACTGGTGGATACATATGTGGTCTGTGAATAGAACACAAATGCAATGACACTGGTGGATACATATGTGGTCTGTGAAAAGAACACACATGAAATGACACTAGTGGATCCATATGTGGTCTCTGAAAAGAACACACATGCAATGACACTGGTGGATCCATATGTGTTCTGTGAAAAGAACACACATGCAGTGACACTGGTGGATCCATATGTGGTCTATGAAAAGAACACTCATGAAATGACACTTGTGGAACCATATGTGGTATTCAGAAAAGAACACACATGCAATGACACTAGTGGATCCATATGTGGTCTGTGAAAAAAACAAACATGAAATGAGTCTAGCTGTGGTTAACGAAAAGAACACACATGCAATGAACTCTGGTTGATCCATATGTGGTCTGTGAAAAGAACAAACATGCAATGACACTGGTGGATCCATATGGTGTATGTGAAAAGAACAAACATTTCAATGACACTGGTGGATCCATATGTGGTCTGTGAAAAGAACAGACATGCAATGACATTAGTGGATCCAGATGCGGTGTGTGGAAAGAAGACACATGCAATGACACTGTATCCATATGTGGTGTGTGAAAAGAACATACATGCAATGACACTGGTGGATCCATATGTGGTGTCTGAGAAGAACACACATGCAATGACACTGGTGGATCCATATGTGGTTTGTGAAAAGAACACACATGCAATGACACTAGTGGATCCATATATGGTCTTTGAAAAGAAAACACATGCAATGAACTCTTCTTGATCCATATGTGGTCTGTGAAAAGAACAGACATGCAATGACACTGGTGGATCCATATGTGTTCTGTGAAAAGAACAACCATTTCAATGACACTGTGGATCCATATGTGGTCTGTGAAAAGAACATACATGCAATGAACTCTTGGTGGATCAAGATGGGGTTTGTGAATAGAACATACATGCAATGAACTCGTGGATCCATATGGGGTCTGTGAAAAGAACACACATGCAATGACACCGCTGGTTCCATATGTGGTCTGTGAAAAGAACACACATGCAATGACACTGGTGGATCCATATGTGGTCTGTGAAAAGAACACACATCAATGATATCAGGATCCATATGTGGTCTATGAAAAGAACACACATGCAATGAACTCTGGTGGATCCATATGGGGTCTCTAAAAAGAACACACATTTCAATGACAATGGTGGATCCATATGGGGTCTGTGAAAAGAACACACATGAAATGACTCTAGATGTGGTTAATGAAAAGAACACGCATGAAATGACTCTAGCTATGCTTAATGAAAAGAACATACGTTCAATGAACTATGGTTGATCCATATGTGGTCTGTGAAAAGAACACACATGCAATGACAATGGTGGATCCATATGTGGTCTGTGAAAAGAACAGACATACAATGACAGTGGTGGATCCATATGTGGTGTGTGAAAAGAACATACATGCAATGACACAGGTGGATCCATATGTGGTTTGTGAAAAGAACACACATGCAATGACACTAGTGGATCCATATGTGTTCTGTGAAAAGAACAACCATTTCAATGACACTGGTGGATCCATATGTGGTCTGTGAAAAGAATAGACATGCAATCAACTCTAGTGGATCCATATGGGGTTTGTGAAAAGAACATACATGCAATGAACTCTGGTGGATCCATATGGGGTCTGTGAAAAGAACACACATGCAATGACACTGGTGGTTCCATATGTGGTCTGTGAAAAGAACACACATGCAATGGCACTAGTGGATCCATATGTGGTCTGTGAAAAGAACACACATTCAATGATCTCTGGTGGATCCATATGGGGTCTCTGAAAAGAACACACATTTCAATGACAATGGTGGATCCATATGGGGTCTGTGAAAAGAACACACATGAAATGACTCTAGATGTGGTTAATGAAAAGAACACACATGAACTGACTCTAGCTGTGGTTAATGAAAAGAACACACATTCAATGAACTCTGGTTGATCCATATGTGGTCTGTGAAAACAACACACATGCAATGAAATTGGTGGATCCATATGTGGTTTGTGAAATGAACAAACATTTCAATGACACTGGTGGATCCATATGTGGTCTGTGAAAAGAACAGACATACAATGACAGTGGTGGATCCATATGTGGTGTCTAAAAAGAACATACATGCAATGACACAGGTGGATCCATATGTGGTTTCTGAAAAGAACACACATGCAATGACACTCGTGGATCCATATGTGGTTTGTGAAGAGAACACACATGCAATGATTCTGGTGGATCCATATGTGGTTTATGAAAAGAACAGTCATGCAATGACAGTGGTGGATCCAAACATGGTGTGTGAAAAGAACACACATGAAATGACACTGGTGGATCCATATGTGGTCTGTGAAAAGAACACACATGCAATGACACTGGTGGATCCATATGTGGTTTGTGAAAAGAATAGTCATGCAATGACACTGGTGGATCCATATGTGGTTTGTGAAAAGAACACACATGCAATGACACTGGTCGATCCATATGTGGTCTGTGAAAAGAACAAAGATGCAATGAGACTGGTGGATCCATATGTGGTCTGTGAAAAGAACACACATGAAATGACACTGTGGATCCATATGTGGTCTCAAAAGAACACACATGCAATGACACTGTGGATCCATATGTGGTCTGTGAAAAGAACACACATGCAATGACACTGTGGATCCATATGTCTGTGAAAAGAACACACATGAAATGACATGGTGGATCCATATGTGGTCTATGAAAAGAACACACATGAAATGACTCTAGCTGTGGTTAATGAAAAGAACACACATGTAATGAACTCTGGTTGATCCATATGTGGTCTGTGAAAAGAACACACATGCAATGACAATGGTGGATCCATATGTGGTCTGTGAAAAGAACAAACATTACAATGACACTGGTGGATCCATATGTGGTCTGTGAAAAGACCAGACATGCAATGAACTCTGGTGGATCCATATGGGGTTTGTGAAAAGAACACACATGCAATGACACTGGTGGATACATATGTGGTATGTGAATAGAACACAAATGCAATGACACTGGTGGATACATATGTGGTCTGTGAAAAGAACACACATGAAATGACACTAGTGGATCCATATGTGGTCTCTGAAAAGAACACACATGCAATGACACTGGTGGATCCATTGTGTTCTGTGAAAAGAACACACATGCAGTGACACTGGTGGATCCATATGTGGTCTATGAAAAGAACACTCATGAAATGACACTTGTGGAACCATATGTGGTATCTGTAAAAGAACACACATGCAATGACACTAGTGGATCCATATGTGGTCTGTGAAAAGAACAAACATGCAATGACACTGGTGGATCCATATGGTGTATGTGAAAAGAACAAACATTTCAATGACACTGGTGGATCCATATGTGGTCTGTGAAAAGAACAGACATGCAATGACACTAGTGGATCCATATGTGGTGTGTGAAAAGAAGACACATGCACTGACACTGCTGTATCCATATGTGGTGTGTGAAAAGAACATACATGCAATGACACTGGTGGATCCATATGTGGTGTCTGAGAAGAACACACATGCAATGACACTGGTGGATCCATATGTGGTTTGTGAAAAGAACACACATGCAATGACACTAGTGGATCCATATATGGTCTTTGAAAAGAAAACACATGCAATGAACTCTTCTTGATCCATATGTGGTCTGTGAAAAGAACAGACATGCAATGACACTGGTGGATCCATATGTGTTCTGTGAAAAGAACAACCATTTCAATGACACTGGTGGATCCATATGTGGTCTGTGAAAAGAACATACATGCAATGAACTCTGGTGGATCAGTATGGGGTTTGTGAATAGAACATACATGCAATGAACTCTGGTGGATCCATATGGGGTCTGTGAAAAGAACACACATGCAATGACACTGTGGTTCCATATGTGGTCGTGAAAGAACACACATGCAATGACACTGTGGATCCATATGTGGTCGTGAAAGAACACTTCAATGATACTGGTGGATCCATATGTGGTCTATGAAAAGAACACACATGCAATGAACTCTGGTGGATCCATATGGGGTCTCTAAAAAGAACACACATTTCAATGACAATGGTGGATCCATATGGGGTCTGTGAAAAGAACACACATGAAATGACTCTAGATGTGGTTAATGAAAAGAACACGCATGAAATGACTCTAGCTATGCTTAATGAAAAGAACATACGTTCAATGAACTATGGTTGATCCATATGTGGTCTGTGAAAAGAACACACATGCAATGACAATGGTGGATCCATATGTGGTCTGTGAAAAGAACAGACATACAATGACAGTGGTGGATCCATATGTGGTGTCTAAAAAGAACATACATGCAATGACACAGGTGGATCCATATGTGGTTTGTGAAAAGAACACACATGCAATGACACTCGTGGATCCATATGTGGTTTGTGAAGAGAACACACATGCAATGATTCTGGTGGATCCATATGTGGTTTATGAAAAGAACAGTCATGCAATGACAGTGGTGGATCCAAACATGGTGTGTGAAAAGAACACACATGAAATGACACTGGTGGATCCATATGTGGTCTGTGAAAAGAACACACATGCAATGACACTGGTGGATCCATATGTGGTTTGTGAAAAGAATAGTCATGCAATGACACTGGTGGATCCATATGTGGTTTGTGAAAAGAACACACATGCAATGACACTGGTCGATCCATATGTGGTCTGTGAAAAGAACAAAGATGCAATGAGACTGGTGGATCCATATGTGGTCTGTGAAAAGAACACACATGAAATGACACTGGTGGATCCATATGTGGTCTCTGAAAAGAACACACATGCAATGACACTGGTGGATCCATATGTGGTCTGTGAAAAGAACACACATGCAATGACACTGGTGGATCCATATGTGGTCTGTGAAAAGAACACACATGCAATGACACTGGTGGATCCATATGCGGTCTATGAAAAGAACACACATGAAATGACTCTAGCTGTGGTTAATGAAAAGAACACACATGTAATGAACTCTGGTTGATCCATATGTGGTCTGTGAAAAGAACACACATGCAATGACAATGGTGGATCCATATGTGGTCTGTGAAAAGAACAAACATTACAATGACACTGGTGGATCCATATGTGGTCTGTGAAAAGACCAGACATGCAATGAACTCTGGTGGATCCATATGGGGTTTGTGAAAAGAACACACATGCAATGACACTGGTGGATACATATGTGGTATGTGAATAGAACACAAATGCAATGACACTGGTGGATACATATGTGGTCTGTGAAAAGAACACACATGAAATGACACTAGTGGATCCATATGTGGTCTCTGAAAAGAACACACATGCAATGACACTGGTGGATCCATATGTGTTCTGTGAAAAGAACACACATGCAGTGACACTGGTGGATCCATATGTGGTCTATGAAAAGAACACTCATGAAATGACACTTGTGGAACCATATGTGGTATCTGTAAAAGAACACACATGCAATGACACTAGTGGATCCATATGTGGTCTGTGAAAAAAAAAACATGAAATGAGTCTAGCTGTGGTTAACGAAAAGAACACACATGCAATGAACTCTGGTTGATCCATATGTGGTCTGTGAAAAGAAAAAACATGCAATGACACTGGTGGATCCATATGGTGTATGTGAAAAGAACAAACATTTCAATGACACTGGTGGATCCATATGTGGTCTGTGAAAAGAACAGACATGCAATGACACTAGTGGATCCATATGTGGTGTGTGAAAAGAAGACACATGCACTGACACTGCTGTATCCATATGTGGTGTGTGAAAAGAACATACATGCAATGACACTGGTGGATCCATATGTGGTGTCTGAGAAGAACACACATGCAATGACACTGGTGGATCCATATGTGGTTTGTGAAAAGAACACACATGCAATGACACTAGTGGATCCATATATGGTCTTTGAAAAGAAAACACATGCAATGAACTCTTCTTGATCCATATGTGGTCTGTGAAAAGAACAGACATGCAATGACACTGGTGGATCCATATGTGTTCTGTGAAAAGAACAACCATTTCAATGACACTGGTGGATCCATATGTGGTCTGTGAAAAGAACATACATGCAATGAACTCTGGTGGATCAGTATGGGGTTTGTGAATAGAACATACATGCAATGAACTCTGGTGGATCCATATGGGGTCTGTGAAAAGAACACACATGCAATGACACCGCTGGTTCCATATGTGGTCTGTGAAAAGAACACACATGCAATGACACTGGTGGATCCATATGTGGTCTGTGAAAAGAACACACATCAATGATACTGGTGGATCCATATGTGGTCTATGAAAAGAACACACATGCAATGAACTCTGGTGGATCCATATGGGGTCTCTAAAAAGAACACACATTTCAATGACAATGGTGGATCCATATGGGGTCTGTGAAAAGAACACACATGAAATGACTCTAGATGTGGTTAATGAAAAGAACACGCATGAAATGACTCTAGCTATGCTTAATGAAAAGAACATACGTTCAATGAACTATGGTTGATCCATATGTGGTCTGTGAAAAGAACACACATGCAATGACAATGGTGGATCCATATGTGGTCTGTGAAAAGAACAGACATACAATGACAGTGGTGGATCCATATGTGGTGTCTAAAAAGAACATACATGCAATGACACAGGTGGATCCATATGTGGTTTGTGAAAAGAACACACATGCAATGACACTCGTGGATCCATATGTGGTTTGTGAAGAGAACACACATGCAATGATTCTGGTGGATCCATATGTGGTTTATGAAAAGAACAGTCATGCAATGACAGTGGTGGATCCAAACATGGTGTGTGAAAAGAACACACATGAAATGACACTGGTGGATCCATATGTGGTCTGTGAAAAGAACACACATGCAATGACACTGGTGGATCCATATGTGGTTTGTGAAAAGAATAGTCATGCAATGACACTGGTGGATCCATATGTGGTTTGTGAAAAGAACACACATGCAATGACACTGGTCGATCCATATGTGGTCTGTGAAAAGAACAAAGATGCAATGAGACTGGTGGATCCATATGTGGTCTGTGAAAAGAACACACATGAAATGACACGGTGGATCCATATGTGGTCTCTGAAAAGAACACACATGCAATGACACTGGTGGATCCATATGTGGTCTGTGAAAAGAACACACATGCAATGACACTGGTGGATCCATATGTGGTCTGTGAAAAGAACACACATGAAATGACACTGGTGGATCCATATGTGGTCTATGAAAAGAACACACATGAAATGACTCTAGCTGTGGTTAATGAAAAGAACACACATGTAATGAACTCTGGTTGATCCATATGTGGTCTGTGAAAAGAACACACATGCAATGACAATGGTGGATCCATATGTGGTCTGTGAAAAGAACAAACATTACAATGACACTGGTGGATCCATATGTGATCTGTGAAAAGACCAGACATGCAATGAACTCTGGTGGATCCATATGGGGTTTGTGAAAAGAACACACATGCAATGACACTGGTGGATACATATGTGGTCTGTGAATAGAACACAAATGCAATGACACTGGTGGATACATATGTGGTCTGTGAAAAGAACACACATGAAATGACACTAGTGGATCCATATGTGGTCTCTGAAAAGAACACACATGCAATGACACTGGTGGATCCATATGTGTTCTGTGAAAAGAACACACATGCAGTGACACTGGTGGATCCATATGTGGTCTATGAAAAGAACACTCATGAAATGACACTTGTGGAACCATATGTGGTATCTGTAAAAGAACACACATGCAATGACACTAGTGGATCCATATGTGGTCTGTGAAAAAGCAAACATGAAATGAGTCTAGCTGTGGTTAACGAAAAGAACACACATGCAATGAACTCTGGTTGATCCATATGTGGTCTGTGAAAAGAACAAACATGCAATGACACTGGTGGATCCATATGGTGTATGTGAAAAGAACAAACATTTCAATGACACTGGTGGATCCATATGTGGTCTGTGAAAAGAACAGACATGCAATGACATTAGTGGATCCATATGTGGTGTGTGAAAAGAAGACACATGCAATGACACTGCTGTATCCATATGTGGTGTGTGAAAAGAACATACATGCAATGACACTGGTGGATCCATATGTGGTGTCTGAGAAGAACACACATGCAATGACACTGGTGGATCCATATGTGGTTTGTGAAAAGAACACACATGCAATGACACTAGTGGATCCATATATGGTCTTTGAAAAGAAAACACATGCAATGAACTCTTCTTGATCCATATGTGGTCTGTGAAAAGAACAGACATGCAATGACACTGGTGGATCCATATGTGTTCTGTGAAAAGAACAACCATTTCAATGACACTGGTGGATCCATATGTGGTCTGTGAAAAGAACATACATGCAATGAACTCTGGTGGATCAGTATGGGGTTTGTGAATAGAACATACATGCAATGAACTCTGGTGGATCCATATGGGGTCTGTGAAAAGAACACACATGCAATGACACCGCTGGTTCCATATGTGGTCTGTGAAAAGAACACACATGCAATGACACTGGTGGATCCATATGTGGTCTGTGAAAAGAACACACATCAATGATACTGGTGGATCCATATGTGGTCTATGAAAAGAACACACATGCAATGAACTCTGGTGGATCCATATGGGGTCTCTAAAAAGAACACACATTTCAATGACAATGGTGGATCCATATGGGGTCTGTGAAAAGAACACACATGAAACGACTCTAGATGTGGTTAATGAAAAGAACACGCATGAAATGACTCTAGCTATGCTTAATGAAAAGAACATACGTTCAATGAACTATGGTTGATCCATATGTGGTCTGTGAAAAGAACACACATGCAATGACAATGGTGGATCCATATGTGGTCTGTGAAAAGAACAGACATACAATGACAGTGGTGGATCCATATGTGGTGTGTGAAAAGAACATACATGCAATGACACAGGTGGATCCATATGTGGTTTGTGAAAAGAACACACATGCAATGACACTCGTGGATCCATATGTGGTTTGTGAAAAGAACACACATGCAATGATTCTGGTGGATCCATATGTTGTTTATGAAAAGAACAGTCATGCAATGACAGTGGTGGATCCAAACGTGGTGTGTGAAAAGAACACACATGAAATGACACTGGTGGATCCATATGTGGTCTGTGAAAAGAACACACATTTCAATGACAATGGTGGATCCATATGAGGTCTGTGAAAAGAACACACATGAAATGACTCTAGATGTGGTTAATGAAAAGAACACGCATGAAATGACTCTAGCTGCGCTTAATGAAAAGAACATACATTCAATGAACTATGGTTGATCCATATGTGGTCTGTGAAAAAAAAACATGCAATGACCATGGTGGATCCATATGTGGTCTGTGAAAAGAACAAACATTTCAATGACACTGGTGGATCCATATGTGGTTTATGAAAAGAATAGACATGCAATGACACTGGCGGATCCATATGTGGTTTGTGAAAAGAACACACATGCAATGACACTGGTGGATCCATATGTGGTCTGTGAAAAGAACACACATTTCAATGACAATGGTGGATCCATATGAGGACTGTGAAAAGAACACACATGAAATGACTCTAGATGTGGTTAATGAAAAGAACACGCATGAAATGACTCTAGCTGTGCTTAATGAAAAGAACATACATTCAATGAACTATGGTTGATCCATATGTGGTCTGTGAAAAAAACACATGCAATGACCATGGTGGATCCATATGTGGTCTGTGAAAAGAACAAACATTTCAATGACACTGGTGGATCCATATGTGGTTTGTGAAAAGAATAGACATGCAATGACACTAGTGGATCCATATGTGGTTTGTGAAAAGAACACACATGCAATAACACTGGTGGATCCATATGTGGTCTGTGAAAAGAACACAGATGCAATGAGACTGGTGGATCCATACGTGGTCTGTGAAAAGAACACACATGAAATGACACTGGTGGATCCATATGTGGTCTCCGAAAAGAACACACATGCAATGACACTAGTGGATCCATATGTGGTCTGTGAAAAGAACACACATGCAATGACACTAGTGGATCCATATGTGGTCTGTGAAAAGAACACACATGAAATGACACTGGTGGATCCATATGTGGTCTCTGAAGAAAAACACATGCAATGACACTAGTGGATCCATATGTGGAATGTGAAAAGAACACACATGAAATGACTCTAGCTGTGGTTAATGAAAAGAACACAAATGCAATGAACTCTGGTTGATCCATATGTGATCTATGAAAAGAACACACATGCAATGACACTGGTGGATCCATATGTGGTCTGTGAAAAGAACAACCATTTCAATGACACTAGTGGATCCATATGTGGTCTGTGAAAAGAATAGACATGCAATGAACTCTGGTGGATCCATATGGGGTTTGTGAAAAGAACATACATGCAATGAACTCTGGTGGATCCATATGGGGTCTGTGAAAAGAACACACATGAAATGACACTTGTGGTTCCATATGTGGTCTGTGAAAAGAACACACATGCGACGACACTGGTGGATCCATATGTGGTCTGTGAAAAGAACACACATTCAATGACACTGGTGGATCCAAATGTGGTCTATGAAAATAACACACATGCAATGAACTCTGGTGGATCCATATGGGGTCTCTGAAAAGAACACACATTTCAATGACAATGGTGGATCCATATGGGGTCTGTGAAAAGAACACACATGAAATGACTCTAGATGTGGTTAATGAAAAGAACACACATGAAATGAATCTAGCTGTGGTTAATAAAAAGAACACACATTCAATGAACTCTGGTTGATCCATATGTGGTCTGTGAAAAGAACACACATGCAATGACAATGGTGGATCCATATGTGGTCTGTGAAAAGAACAAACATTTCAATGACACTGGTGGATCCATATGTGGTCTGTGAAAAGACCAGACATGCAATGACACTGGTGGATCCATATGTGGTTTGTGAAAAGAACACACATGCAATGACACTGGTCGATACATATGTGGTCTGTGAAAAGAACACACATGCAATGACATTGGTGGATCCATATGTGGTCTGTGAAAAGAACACACATGAAATGACACTGGTGGATCCATATGTGGTCTGTGAAAAGAACACACATGCAATGACACTGGTGGATCCATATGTGGTCTGTGAAAAGAACACACATGCAATGACACTGGTGGATCCATATGTGGTCTGTGAAAAGAACACTCATGAAATGACACTTGTGGAACCATATGTGGTATCTGAAAAGAACACACACGCAATGACACTAGTGGATCCATATGTGGTCTGTGAAAAGAACACACTTGAAATGACTCTAGCTGTGGTTAATGAAAAGAACACACATGCAATGAACTCTGGTTGATCCATATGTGGTCTGTGAAAAGAACAAACATGCAATGACACTGGTGGATCCATATGATGTATGTGAAAAGAACAAACATTTCAATGACACTGGTGGATCCATATGTGGTCTGTGAAAAGAACAGACATGCAATGATACTAGTGGATCCATATGTGGTGTGTGAAAAGAAGACACATGCAATGACACTGCTGGATCCATATATGGTGTGTGAAAAGAACATACATGCAATGACACTAGTGAATCCATATGTGGTGTGTGAGAAGAACATACATGCAATGACACTGGTGGATCCATATGTGGTCTTTGAAAAGGAAACACATGCAATGAACTCTTCTTGATCCATATGTGGTCTGTGAAAAGAACAGACATGCAACGACACTGGTGGATCCATATGTGTTCTGTGAAAAGGACAACCATTTCAATGACACTAGTGGATCCATATGTGGTCTGTGAAAAGAACAAACATGCAATGAACTCTGGTGGATCCATATGGGGTTTGTGAAAAGAACATACATGCAATGAACTCTGGTGGATCCATATGGGGTCTGTGAAAAGAACACACATGCAATGACACTGCTGGTTCCATATGTGGTCTATGAAAAGAACACACATGCAATGACACTGGTGGATCCATATGTGGTCGGTGAAAAGAACAAACATTCAATGATACTGGTGGATCCATATGTGGTCTATGAAAAGAACACACATGCAATGAACTCTGGTGGATCCATATGGGGTCTCTGAAAAGAACACACATTTCAATGACAATGGTGGATCCATATGAGGTCTGTGAAAAGAACACACATGAAATGACTCTAGATGTGGTTAATGAAAAGAACACGCATGAAATGACTCTAGCTGTGCTTATTGAAAAGAACATACATTCAATGAACTATGGTTGATCCATATGTGGTCTGTGAAAAAAACACACATGCAATGACAATGGTGGATCCATATGTGGTCTGTGAAAAGAACAAACATTTCAACGACACTGGTGGATCCATATGTGGTCTGTGAAAAGAACAGACATGCAATGACACCGGTGGATCCATATGTGGTTTGTGAAAAGAACACACATGCAATGACACTGGTGGATCCATATGTGGTCTATGAAAAGAATAGACATGTAATGACACTGGAGGATCCAAATGTGGTCTGTGAAAACAACACACATGCAATGACACTGGTGGATCCATATGTGGTCTGTGAAAAGAACACACATGCAATGACACTGGTGGATCCATATGTGGTCTGTGAAAAGAACAAACATGCAATGACACTGGTGGATCCATATGTGGTCTGTGAAAAGAACACACATGAAATGACTCTAGTTGTGGTTAATGAAAAGAACACACATGCAATGAACTCTGGTTGATCCATATGTGGTTTGTTAAAAGAACACACATGCAATGACACTGGTGGATCCATATGTGGGCTGTGAAAAGAACAAACATTTCAATGACACTAGTGGATCCATATGTGGTCTGTGAAAAGAAAAGACATGCAATGACACTGGTCTTTCCATATGTGGTGTGTGAAAAGAACACACATGCAATGACACCTGTGGATCCATATGTGGTTTGTGAAAAGAACACAAATGCAATGACACTAGTGGATCCATATGTGGTCTTTGAAAAGAAAACACATCCAATGAACTCTTCTTGATTCATATGAGGTCTGTGAAAAGAACAGACATGCAATGACACTGGTGGATCCATATGTGTTCTGTGAAAAGAACAACCATTTCAATGACACTAGTGGATCCATATGTGGTCTGTGAAAAGAACAGACATGCAATGAACTCAGGTGGATCCATATGGGGTTTGTGAAAAGAACATACATGCAATGAACTCTGGATGATCCATATGGGGTCTGTGAAAAGAACACACATGCAATGACACTCGTGGATCCACATGTGGACTGTGAAAAGAACAGACATGCAATGACACTGGTGGATCCATATGTGGTATGTGAAAAGAACACACATGCAATTACACAGGTGGATCCATATGTGGTTTGTGAAAAGAACATACATGCAATGACACTGGTGGATCCATATCTGGTCTGTGAAAAGAAAAAACATGAAATGACACCGGTGGATCCATATGTGTTCTCTGAAAAGAACAAACATGCAATGACACTAGTGGATCCATATTTGGTCTATGAAAAGAACACACATGAAATGACTCTAGCTGTGGTTAATGAAAAGAACACACATGCAATGAAATCTGGTTGATCCATATGTGGTATGTGAATAGAACACACATGCAATGACACTGGTGGATCCATATGTGGGCTGTGAAAAGAACAAAAATTTCAATGACATTGGTGGATCCATATGTGGTCTGTGAAAAGAACAGACATGCAATGACACTGGTGGATCCATATATGGTGTGTGAAAAGAACACACATGCAATGACACTGGTGGATCCATGTGTGGTTTGTGAAAAGAACACACATGCAATGACACTAGTGGATCCAAATGTGGTATGTGAAAAGAACACACATGCAATGAACTCTGGTTGATCCATATGTGGTCTGTGAAAAGAACACACATGCGATGACACTGGTGGATCCATATGTGGTCTATGAAAAGAACAAACATTTCAATGACACTTGTGGATCCATATGTGGTCTATGAAAAGAACAGACATGCAATGACACTGGTGGATCCATATGTGGTCTGTGAAAAGAACACACATGCAATGACACTGGTGGATCCATATGTGGTCTGTGAAAAGAACACACATTCAATGACACTAGTGGATCCATATGTGGTCTATGAAAAGAGAACACATGCAATGAACTCTGGTGGATCCATATGGGGTCTCTGAAAAGAACACACATTTCAATGACAATGGTGGAACCATATGGGGTCTGTGAAATGAACACACATGAAATGACTCTAGATGTGGTTAATGAAAAGAACACACATGAAATGACTCTAGTTGTGCTTAATGAAAAGAACACACATTGAATGAACTATGGTTGATCCATATGTGGTATGTGAAAAGAACACACATGCAATGACAATGGTGGATCCATATGTGGTCTGTGAAAAGAACAAACATTTCAATGACACTGGTGGATCCATATGTGGTCTGTGAAAAGAACGGACATGCAAAGACACTGGTGGATCCATATGTGGTGTGCGAAAAGAACATACATGCAATGACACAGGTGGATCCATATGTGGTTTGTGAAAAGAACACACACGCAATGACACTTGTGGATCCATATGTGATCTGTGAAAAGAACATACATGCAATGACACTGGTGGATCCATATGTGGTTTGTGAAAAGAACACACATGCAATGACACTGCTGGATCCATATGTGGTCTGTGAAAAGAACAAACATGCAATGACACTGGAGGATCCATATGTGGTCTGTGAAAAGAACACACATGAAATGACTCTAGCTGTGGTTAATGAAAAGAACACACATGCAATGAACTCTAGTTGATCCGTATGTGGTCTGTGAAAAGAACACACATGCAATGACACTGGTGGATCCATATGTGGTCTGTGAAAAGAACAAACATTTCCATGACACTAGTGGATCCATATGTGGTCTATGAAAAGAACAGACATGCAATGACACTGGTCTTTCCATATGTGGTTTGAGAAAAGAACACACATGCAATGACACTAGTGGATCCATATGTGGTCTTTGAAAAGAAAACACATGCAATGAACTCTGGTTGATCCATATGTGGTCTGTGAAAAGAACACACATGCAATGACACTGGTGGATCCATATGTGGTCTGTGAAAACAACACACATTCAATGACACTGGTGGATCCATATGTGGTGTGTGAGAAGAACACACATGCAATGACACTGGTGGATCCATATGTGGTTTGTGAAAAGAACACACATGCAATGACACTAGTGGATCCATATGTGGTCTTTGAAAAGAAAACACATGCAATGAACTCTTCTTGATCCATATGTGGTCTGTGAAAAGAACAGACATGCAATGACGCTGGTGGATCCATATGTGTTCTGTGAAAAGAACAACCATTTCAATGACACTAGTGGATCCATATGTGGTCTGTGAAAAGAACAGACATGCAATGAACTCTGGTGGATCCATATGGGGTTTGTGAAAAGAACATACATGCAATGAACTCTGGTGGATCCATATGGGGTCTGTGAAAAGAACACACATGCAATGACACCGCTGGTTCCATATGTGGTCTGTGAAAATAACACACATGCAATGACACTGGTGGATCCATATGTAGTATGTGAAAAGAACACACATTCAATAATACTGGTGGATCCATATGTGGTCTATGAAAAGAACACACATGCAATGAACTCTGGTGGATCCATATGGGGTCTCTGAAAAGAACACACATTTCAATGACAATGGTGGATCCATATGGGGTCTGTGAAAAGAACACACATGAAATGACTCTAGATGTGGTTAACGAAAAGAACACACATGAAATGACTCTAGCTGTGCTTAATGAAAAGAACATACATTCAATGAACTATGGTTGATCCATATGTGGTCTGTGAAAAGAACACACATGCAATGACAATGGTGGATCCATATGTGGTCTGTGAAAAGAACAAACGTTTCAATGACACTGGTGGATCCATATGTGGTCTGTGAAATGAACAGACATGCAATGACACTAGTGGATCCATATGTGGTGTGTGAAAAGAAGACACATGCAATGACACTGCTGGATCCATATGTGGTGTGTGAAAAGAACATACATGCAATGACACTGGTGGATCCATATGTGGTGTCTGAGAAGAACACACATGCAATGACACTTGTGGATACATATGTGGTTTGTGAAAAGAACACACATGCAATGACACTAGTGGTTCCATATATGGTCTTTGAAAAGAAAACACATGCAATGAACTCTTCTTTATCCATATGTGGTCTGTGAAAAGAAAAGACATGCAATGACACTAGTGGATCCATATGTGTTCTGTGAAAAGAACAACCATTTCAGTGACACGAGTGGATCCATATGTGGTCTGTGAAAAGAACAGACATGCAATGAACTCTGGTGGATCAGTATGGGGTTTGTGAAAAGAACATACATGCAATGAACTCTGGTGGATCCATATGGGGTCTTTGAAAAGAACACACATGCAATGACACCGCTGGTTCCATATGTGGTCTGTGAAAAGAACACACATGCAATGACACTGGTGGATCCATATGTGGTCTGTGAAAAGAACACACATTCAATGATACTGGTGGATCCATATGTGGTCTATGAAAAGATCAGACATGCAATGAACTCTGGTGGATCCATATGGGGTCTGTGAAATGAACACACATGAAATGACTCTAGATGTGGTTAATGAAAAGAACACGCATGAAATGACTCTAGCTGTGCTTAATGAAAAGAACATACGTTCAATGAACTATGGTTGATCCATATGTGGTCTGTGAAAAGAACACACATGCAATGACAATGGTGGATCCATATGTGGTCTGTGAAAAGAATAGACATACAATGACAGTGGTGGATCCATATGTGGTGTGTGAAAAGAACATACATGCAATGACACAGGTGGATCCATATGTGGTTTGTGAAAAGAACACACATGCAATGACACTCGTGGATCCATATGTGGTTTGTGAAAAGAACACACATGCAATGATTCTGGTGGATCCATATGTGGTTTATGAAAAGAATAGTCATGCAATGACAGTGGTGGATCCAAACGTGGTGTGTGAAAAGAACACACATGAAATGACACTGGTGGATCCATATGTGGTCTGTGAAAAGAACAAACATGCAATGACACTGGTGCATCCATATGTGGTTTGTGAAAAGAATAGACATGCAATGACACTTGTGGATCCATATGTGGTTTGTGAAAAGAACACACATGCAATGACACTGGTGGATCCATATGTGGTCTGTGAAAAGAACATAGATGCAATGAGACTGGTGGATCCATATGTGGTCTGTGAAAAGAACACACATGAAATGACACTGGTGGATCCATATGTGGTCTCTGAAAAGAACACACATGCAATGACACTAGTGGATCCATATGTGGTCTGTGAAAAGAACACACATGAAATGACACTGGTGGATCCATATGTGGTCTCTGAAGAAAAACACATGCAATGACACTAGTGGATCCATATGTGGTATGTGAAAAGAACACACATGAAATGACTCTAGCTGTGGTTAATGAAAAGAACACAAATGCAATGAACTTTGGTTGATCCATATGTGATCTATGAAAAGAACACACATGTAATGACACTGGTGGATCCATATGTGGTCTGTGAAAAGAACAACCATTTCAATGACACTAGTGGATCCATATGTGGTCTGTGAAAAGAATAGACATGCAATGAACTCTGGTGGATCCATATGGGGTTTGTGAAAATAACATACATGCAATGAACTCTGGTGGATCCATATGGGGTCTGTGAAAAGAACACACATGCAATGACACTTGTGGTTCCATATGTGGTCTGTGAAAAGAACACACATGCAATGACACTGGTGGATCCATATGTGGTCTGTGAAAAGAACACACATTCAATGACACTAGTGGATCCATATGTGTTCTATGAAAATAACACACATGCAATGAACTCTGGTGGATCCATATGGGGTCTCTGAAAAGAACACACATTTCAATAACAATGGCGGATCCATATGGGGTCTGTGAAAAGAACACACATGAAATGACTCTAGATGTGGTTAATGAAAAGAACACACATGAAATGAATCTAGCTGTGGTTAATATAAATTAAACACATTCAATGAACTCTGGTTGATCCATATGTGGTCTGTGAAAAGAACACACATGCAATCACAATGGTGGATCCATATGTGGTCTGTGAAAAGAACAAACATTTCAATGACACTGGTGGATCCATATGTGGTCTGTGAAAAGACCAGACATGCAATGACACTGGTGGATCCATATGTGGTTTGTGAAAAGAACACACATGCAATGACACTGGTCGATACATATGTGGTCTGTGAAAAGAACACAAATGCAATGACATTGGTGGATCCATATGTGGTCTGTGAAAAGAACACACATGAAATGACACTGGTGGATCCATATGTGGTCTGTGAAAAGAACACACATGCAATGACACTGGTGGATCCATATGTGGTCTATGAAAAGAACACACATGCAATGACACTGGTGGATCCATATGTGGTCTGTGAAAAGAACACTCATGAAATGACACTTGTGGAACCATATGTGGTATCTGAAAAGAACACACACGCAATGACACTAGTGGATCCATATGTGGTCTGTGAAAAGAACACACTTGAAATGACTCTAGCTGTGGTTAATGAAAAGAACACACATGCAATGAACTCTGGTTGATCCATATGTGGTCTGTGAAAAGAACAAACATGTAATGACATTGGTGGATCCATATGATGTTTGTGAAAAGAACAAACATTTCAATGACACTGGTGGATCCATATGTGGTCTGTGAAAAGAACAGACATGCAATGATACTAGTGGATCCATATGTGGTGTGTGAAAAGAAGACACATGCAATGACACTGCTGGATCCATTTGTGGTGTGTGAAAAGAACATACATGCAATGACACTGGTGGATCCATATGTGGTGTGTGAGAAGAACACACATGCAATGACACTGGTGGATCCATATGTGGTGTGTGAGAAGAACACACATGCAATGACACTGGTGGATCCATATGTGGGTTGTGAAAAGAACACACATGCAATGACACTAGTGGATCCATATGTGGTCTTTGAAAAGAAAACACATGCAATGAACTCTTCTTGATCCATATGTGGTCTGTGAAAAGAACAGACATGCAATTACACTTGTGGATCCATATGTGTTCTGTAAAAAGAACAACCATTTCAATGACACTGGTGGATCCATAAGTGGTCTATGAAAAGAACACACATGCAATGAACTCTGGTGATCCATATGTGGTCTGTGAAAAGAACAAATATTCAATGAACTCTGGTGGATCCATATGGGGTCTGTGAAAAGAGCACACATGCAATGACACTGCTGGATCCATATCGGGTCTATGAAAAGAACACACATGCAATGACATTGGTGCATCCATATGTGGTCTGTGAAAAGAACACACATTCAATGATACTTGTGGATCCATATGTGGTCTTTGAAAAGAAAACACATGCAATGAACTCTTGTGGATCCATATGGGGTCTGTGAAAAGAACACACATTTCAATGACACTGGTGGATCCATATGTGGTCTGAAATGAATGACATGCAATGACACTAGTGGATCCATATGTGGTGTGTGAAAAGAAGACACATTCAATGACACTGGATCCATATGTGGTGTGTGAAAAGAACATACATGCAATGACACTGGTGGATCCATATGTGGTGTCTGAGAAGAACACACATGCAATGACACTGGTGGATACATATGTGGTTTGTGAAAAGAACACACATGCAATGACACTAGTGGTTCCATATATGGTCTTTGAAAAGAAAACACATGCAATGAACTCTTCTTTATCCATATGTGGTCTGTGAAAAGAAAAGACATGCAATGACACTAGTGGATCCATATGTGTTCTGTGAAAAGAACAACCATTTCAGTGACACGAGTGGATCCATATGTGGTCTGTGAAAAGAATGTATATGCAATGAACTCGTGGATCAAGATGGGGTTTGTGAAAAGAACATACATGCAATGAACTCGTGAATCCATATGGGGTTTTTGAAAAGAACACACATGCAATGACACCGCTGGTTCCATATGTGGTCTGTGAAAAGAACACACATGCAATGACACTGGTGGATCCATATGTGGTCTGTGAAAAGAACACACATTCAATGATACTGGTGGATCCATATGTGGTCTATGAAAAGATCAGACATGCAATGAACTCTGGTGGATCCATATGGGGTCTGTGAAATGAACACACATGAAATGACTCTAGATGTGGTTAATGAAAAGAACACGCATGAAATGACTCTAGCTGTGCTTAATGAAAAGAACATACGTTCAATGAACTATGGTTGATCCATATGTGGTCTGTGAAAAGAACACACATGCAATGACAATGGTGGATCCATATGTGGTCTGTGAAAAGAATAGACATACAATGACAGTGGTGGATCCATATGTGGTGTGTGAAAAGAACATACATGCAATGACACAGGTGGATCCATATGTGGTTTGTGAAAAGAACACACATGCAATGACACTCGTGGATCCATATGTGGTTTGTGAAAAGAACACACATGCAATGATTCTGGTGGATCCATATGTGGTTTATGAAAAGAATAGTCATGCAATGACAGTGGTGGATCCAAACGTGGTGTGTGAAAAGAACACACATGAAATGACACTGGTGGATCCATATGTGGTCTGTGAAAAGAACAAACATGCAATGACACTGGTGCATCCATATGTGGTTTGTGAAAAGAAGAGACATGCAATGACACTTGTGGATCCATATGTGGTTTGTGAAAAGAACACACATGCAATGACACTGTGGATCCATATGGTCTGTGAAAAGAACATAGATGCAATGAGACTGGTGGATCCATATGTGGTCTGTGAAAAGAACACACATGAAATGACACTGGTGGATCCATATGTGGTCTCTGAAAAGAACACACATCCAATGACACTAGTGGATCCATATGTGGTCTGTGAAAAGAACACACATGAAATGACACTGGTGGATCCATATGTGGTCTCTGAAGAAAAACACATGCAATGACACTAGTGGATCCATATGTGGTATGTGAAAAGAACACACATGAAATGACTCTAGCTGTGGTTAATGAAAAGAACACAAATGCAATGAACTTTGGTTGATCCATATGTGATCTATGAAAAGAACACACATGTAATGACACTGGTGGATCCATATGTGGTCTGTGAAAAGAACAACCATTTCAATGACACTAGTGGATCCATATGTGGTCTGTGAAAAGAATAGACATGCAATGAACTCTGGTGGATCCATATGGGGTTTGTGAAAAGAACATACATGCAATGAACTCTGGTGGATCCATATGGGGTCTGTGAAAAGAACACACATGCAATGACACTTGTGGTTCCATATGTGGTCTGTGAAAAGAACACACATGCAATGACACTGGTGGATCCATATGTGGTCTGTGAAAAGAACACACATTCAATGACACTAGTGGATCCATATGTGTTCTATGAAAATAACACACATGCAATGAACTCGTGGATCCATATGGGGTCTGAAAAGAACACACATTTCAATAACACTGGCGGATCCATATGGGGTCTGTGAAAAGAACACACATGAAATGACTCTAGATGTGGTTAATGAAAAGAACACACATGAAATGAATCTAGCTGTGGTTAATAAAAAGAACACACATTCAATGAGACTGGTTGATCCATATGTGGTCTTTGAAAAGAACACACATGCAATCACAATGGTGGATCCATATGTGGTCTGTGAAAAGAACAAACATTACAATGACACTGGTGGAACCAAATGTGGTCTGTGAAAAGACCACATGAAATGACTCTGGTGGATCCATATGTGGTCTGTGAAAAGAACACACATGAAATGACTCTGGTGGATCCAAATGTGGTTTGTGAAAAGAACAAACATGCAATGACATTGGTGGATCCATATGTGGTGTGTGAAAAGAACACACATGAAATGACACTCGTGGATCCATATGTGGTCTGTGAAAAGAACACACATGCAATGACACTGGTGGATCCATATGTGGTCTATGAAAAGAACACACATGCAATGACACTGGTGGATCCATATGTGGTCTGTGAAAAGAACACTCATGAAATGACACTTGTGGAACCATATGTGGTATCTGAAAAGAACACACACGCAATGACACTAGTGGATCCATATGTGGTCTGTGAAAAGAACACACTTGAAATGACTCTAGCTGTGGTTAATGAAAAGAACACACATGCAATGAACTCAAGGATCCATATGTGGTCTGTGAAAAGAACAAACATGTAATGACATTGGTGGATCCATATGATGTTTGTGAAAAGAACAAACATTTCAATGACACTGGTGGATCCATATGTGGTCTGTGAAAAGAACAGACATGCAATGATACTAGTGGATCCATATGTGGTGTGTGAAAAGAAGACACATGCAATGACACTGCTGGATCCATTTGTGGTGTGTGAAAAGAACATACATGCAATGACACTGGTGGATCCATATGTGGTGTGTGAGAAGAACACACATGCAATGACACTGGTGGATCCATATGTGGTGTGTGAGAAGAACACACATGCAATGACACTGGTGGATCCATATGTGGGTTGTGAAAAGAACACACATGCAATGACACTAGTGGATCCATATGTGGTCTTTGAAAAGAAAACACATGCAATGAACTCTTCTTGATCCATATGTGGTCTGTGAAAAGAACAGACATGCAATTACACTTGTGGATCCATATGTGTTCTGTAAAAAGAACAACCATTTCAATGACACTAGTGGATCCATATGTGGTCTATGAAAAGAACAAACACGCAATGAACTCTGGTGGATCCATATGGGGTTTGTGAAAAGAACATATATGCAATGAACTCTGGTGGATCCATATGGGGTCTGTGAAAAGAACACACATGCAATGACACCGCTTGTTCCATATGTGTTCTATGAAAAGAACACACATGCAATGACACTGGTGGATCCATATGTGGTCTGTGAAAAGAACACACATTCAATGATACTGGTGGATCCATATGTGGTCTATGAAAAGAACACACATGCAATGAACTCTGGTGGATCCATATGGGGTCTCTGAAAAGAACACACATTTCAATGACACTGGTGGATCCATATGTGGTCTGTGAAATGAACAGACATGCAATGACACTAGTGGATCCATATGTGGTGTGTGAAAAGAAGACACATTCAATGACACTGCTGGATCCATATGTGGTGTGTGAAAAGAACATACATGCAATGACACTGGTGGATCCATATGTGGTGTCTGAGAAGAACACACATGCAATGACACTGGTGGATACATATGTGGTTTGTGAAAAGAACACACATGCAATGACACTAGTGGTTCCATATATGGTCTTTGAAAAGAAAACACATGCAATGAACTCTTCTTTATCCATATGTGGTCTGTGAAAAGAAAAGACATGCAATGACACTAGTGGATCCATATGTGTTCTGTGAAAAGAACAACCATTTCAGTGACACGAGTGGATCCATATGTGGTCTGTGAAAAGAACAGACATGCAATGAACTCTGGTGGATCAGTATGGGGTTTGTGAAAAGAACATACATGCAATGAACTCTGGTGAATCCATATGGGGTCTTTGAAAAGAACACACATGCAATGACACCGCTGGTTCCATATGTGGTCTGTGAAAAGAACACACATGCAATGACACTGGTGGATCCATATGTGGTCTGTGAAAAGAACACACATTCAATGATACTGGTGGATCCATATGTGGTCTATGAAAAGATCAGACATGCAATGAACTCTGGTGGATCCATATGGGGTCTGTGAAATGAACACACATGAAATGACTCTAGATGTGGTTAATGAAAAGAACACGCATGAAATGACTCTAGCTGTGCTTAATGAAAAGAACATACGTTCAATGAACTATGGTTGATCCATATGTGGTCTGTGAAAAGAACACACATGCAATGACAATGGTGGATCCATATGTGGTCTGTGAAAAGAATAGACATACAATGACAGTGGTGGATCCATATGTGGTGTGTGAAAAGAACATACATGCAATGACACAGGTGGATCCATATGTGGTTTGTGAAAAGAACACACATGCAATGACACTCGTGGATCCATATGTGGTTTGTGAAAAGAACACACATGCAATGATTCTGGTGGATCCATATGTGGTTTATGAAAAGAATAGTCATGCAATGACAGTGGTGGATCCAAACGTGGTGTGTGAAAAGAACACACATGAAATGACACTGGTGGATCCATATGTGGTCTGTGAAAAGAACAAACATGCAATGACACTGGTGCATCCATATGTGGTTTGTGAAAAGAATAGACATGCAATGACACTTGTGGATCCATATGTGGTTTGTGAAAAGAACACACATGCAATGACACTGGTGGATCCATATGTGGTCTGTGAAAAGAACATAGATGCAATGAGACTGGTGGATCCATATGTGGTCTGTGAAAAGAACACACATGAAATGACACTGGTGGATCCATATGTGGTCTCTGAAAAGAACACACATCCAATGACACTAGTGGATCCATATGTGGTCTGTGAAAAGAACACACATGAAATGACACTGGTGGATCCATATGTGGTCTCTGAAGAAAAACACATGCAATGACACTAGTGGATCCATATGTGGTATGTGAAAAGAACACACATGAAATGACTCTAGCTGTGGTTAATGAAAAGAACACAAATGCAATGAACTTTGGTTGATCCATATGTGATCTATGAAAAGAACACACATGTAATGACACTGGTGGATCCATATGTGGTCTGTGAAAAGAACAACCATTTCAATGACACTAGTGGATCCATATGTGGTCTGTGAAAAGAATAGACATGCAATGAACTCTGGTGGATCCATATGGGGTTTGTGAAAAGAACATACATGCAATGAACTCTGGTGGATCCATATGGGGTCTGTGAAAAGAACACACATGCAATGACACTTGTGGTTCCATATGTGGTCTGTGAAAAGAACACACATGCAATGACACTGGTGGATCCATATGTGGTCTGTGAAAAGAACACACATTCAATGACACTAGTGGATCCATATGTGTTCTATGAAAATAACACACATGCAATGAACTCTGGTGGATCCATATGGGGTCTCTGAAAAGAACACACATTTCAATAACAATGGCGGATCCATATGGGGTCTGTGAAAAGAACACACATGAAATGACTCTAGATGTGGTTAATGAAAAGAACACACATGAAATGAATCTAGCTGTGGTTAATAAAAAGAACACACATTCAATGAACTCTGGTTGATCCATATGTGGTCTGTGAAAAGAACACACATGCAATCACAATGGTGGATCCATATGTGGTCTGTGAAAAGAACAAACATTTCAATGACACTGGTGGATCCATATGTGGTCTGTGAAAAGACCAGACATGCAATGACACTGGTGGATCCATATGTGGTTTGTGAAAAGAACACACATGCAATGACACTGGTCGATACATATGTGGTCTGTGAAAAGAACACAAATGCAATGACATTGGTGGATCCATATGTGGTCTGTGAAAAGAACACACATGAAATGACACTGGTGGATCCATATGTGGTCTGTGAAAAGAACACACATGCAATGACACTGGTGGATCCATATGTGGTCTATGAAAAGAACACACATGCAATGACACTGGTGGATCCATATGTGGTCTGTGAAAAGAACACTCATGAAATGACACTTGTGGAACCATATGTGGTATCTGAAAAGAACACACACGCAATGACACTAGTGGATCCATATGTGGTCTGTGAAAAGAACACACTTGAAATGACTCTAGCTGTGGTTAATGAAAAGAACACACATGCAATGAACTCTGGTTGATCCATATGTGGTCTGTGAAAAGAACAAACATGTAATGACATTGGTGGATCCATATGATGTTTGTGAAAAGAACAAACATTTCAATGACACTGGTGGATCCATATGTGGTCTGTGAAAAGAACAGACATGCACTGATACTAGTGGATCCATATGTGGTGTGTGAAAAGAAGACACATGCAATGACACTGCTGGATCCATTTGTGGTGAAAAGAACATACATGCAATGACACTGGTGGATCCATATGTGGTGTGAGAAGAACACACATGCAATGACACTGGTGGATCCATATGTGGTGTGTGAGAAGAACACACATGCAATGACACTGGTGGATCCATATGTGGGTTGTGAAAAGAACACACATGCAATGACACTAGTGGATCCATATGTGGTCTTTGAAAAGAAAACACATGCAATGAACTCTTCTTGATCCATATGTGGTCTGTGAAAAGAACAGACATGCAATTACACTTGTGGATCCATATGTGTTCTGTAAAAAGAACAACCATTTCAATGACACTAGTG
Organism: Avena insularis; assembly: GCA_023614405.1. NCBI lineage: Eukaryota > Viridiplantae > Streptophyta > Magnoliopsida > Poales > Poaceae > Avena > Avena insularis. The sequence goes on from JAJUPC010000436.1 coordinate 227,186, forward strand.
GATCCATATGTGGTCTATGAAAAGAACAAACACGCAATGAACTCTGGTGGATCCATATGGGGTTTGTGAAAAGAACATATATGCAATGAACTCTGGTGGATCCATATGGGGTCTGTGAAAAGAACACACATGCAATGACACCGCTTGTTCCATATGTGTTCTATGAAAAGAACACACATGCAATGACACTGGTGGATCCATATGTGGTCTGTGAAAAGAACACACATTCAATGATACTGGTGGATCCATATGTGGTCTATGAAAAGAACACACATGCAATGAACTCTGGTGGATCCATATGGGGTCTCTGAAAAGAACACACATTTCAATGACACTGGTGGATCCATATGTGGTCTGTGAAATGAACAGACATGCAATGACACTAGTGGATCCATATGTGGTGTGTGAAAAGAAGACACATTCAATGACACTGCTGGATCCATATGTGGTGTGTGAAAAGAACATACATGCAATGACACTGGTGGATCCATATGTGGTGTCTGAGAAGAACACACATGCAATGACACTGGTGGATACATATGTGGTTTGTGAAAAGAACACACATGCAATGACACTAGTGGTTCCATATATGGTCTTTGAAAAGAAAACACATGCAATGAACTCTTCTTTATCCATATGTGGTCTGTGAAAAGAAAAGACATGCAATGACACTAGTGGATCCATATGTGTTCTGTGAAAAGAACAACCATTTCAGTGACACGAGTGGATCCATATGTGGTCTGTGAAAAGAACAGACATGCAATGAACTCTGGTGGATCAGTATGGGGTTTGTGAAAAGAACATACATGCAATGAACTCTGGTGAATCCATATGGGGTCTTTGAAAATAACACACATGCAATGACACCGCTGGTTCCATATGTGGTCTGTGAAAAGAACACACATGCAATGACACTGGTGGATCCATATGTGGTCTGTGAAAAGAACACACATTCAATGATACTGGTGGATCCATATGTGGTCTATGAAAAGATCAGACATGCAATGAACTCTGGTGGATCCATATGGGGTCTCTAAAAAGAACACACATTTCAATGACAATGGTGGATCCATATGGGGTCTGTGAAATGAACACACATGAAATGACTCTAGATGTGGTTAATGAAAAGAACACGCATGAAATGACTCTAGCTGTGCTTAATGAAAAGAACATACGTTCAATGAACTATGGTTGATCCATATGTGGTCTGTGAAAAGAACACACATGCAATGACAATGGTGGATCCATATGTGGTCTGTGAAAAGAACAGACATACAATGACAGTGGTGGATCCATATGTGGTGTGTGAAAAGAACATACATGCAATGACACAGGTGGATCCATATGTGGTTTGTGAAAAGAACACACATGCAATGACACTCGTGGATCCATATGTGGTTTGTGAAAAGAACACACATGCAATGATTCTGGTGGATCCATATGTGGTTTATGAAAAGAACAGTCATGCAATGACAGTGGTGGATCCAAACGTGGTGTGTGAAAAGAACACACATGAAATGACACTGGTGGATCCATATGTGGTCTGTGAAAAGAACAAACATGCAATGACACTGGTGCATCCATATGTGGTTTGTGAAAAGAATAGACATGCAATGACACTTGTGGATCCATATGTGGTTTGTGAAAAGAACACACATGCAATGACACTGGTGGATCCATATGTGGTCTGTGAAAAGAACATAGATGCAATGAGACTGGTGGATCCATATGTGGTCTGTGAAAAGAACACACATGAAATGACACTGGTGGATCCATATGTGGTCTCTGAAAAGAACACACATGCAATGACACTAGTGGATCCATATGTGGTCTGTGAAAAGAACACACATGAAATGACACTGGTGGATCCATATGTGGTCTCTGAAGAAAAACAAATGCAATGACACTAGTGGATCCATATGTGGTATGTGAAAAGAACACACATGAAATGACTCTAGCTGTGGTTAATGAAAAGAACTCAAATGCAATGAACTTTGGTTGATCCATATGTGATCTATGAAAAGAACACACATGCAATGACACTGGTGGATCCATATGTGGTCTGTGAAAAGAACAACCATTTCAATGACACTAGTGGATCCATATGTGGTCTGTGAAAAGAATAGACATGCATTGAACTCTGGTGGATCCGTATGGGGTTTGTGAAAAGAACATACATGCAATGAACTCTGGTGGATCCATATGGGGTCTGTGAAAAGAACACACATGCAATGACACTTGTGGTTCCATATGTGGTCTGTGAAAAGAACACACATGCAATGACACTGGTGGATCCATATGTGGTCTGTGAAAAGAACACACATTCAATGACACTAGTGGATCCATATGTGGTCTATGAAAATAACACACATGCAATGAACTCTGGTGGATCCATATGGGGTCTCTGAAAAGAACACACATTTCAATAACAATGGTGGATCCATATGGGGTCTGTGAAAAGAACACACATGAAATGACTCTAGATGTGGTTAATGAAAAGAACACACATGAAATGAATCTAGCTGTGGTTAATAAAAAGAACACACATTCAATGAACTCTGGTTGATCCATATGTGGTCTATGAAAAGAACACACATGCAATCACAATGGTGGATCCATATGTGGTCTGTGAAAAGAACAAACATTTCAATGACACTGGTGGATCCATATGTGGTCTGTGAAAAGACCAGACATGCAATGACACTGGTGGATCCATATGTGGTTTGTGAAAAGAACACACATGCAATGACACTGGTCGATACATATGTGGTCTGTGAAAAGAACACAAATGCAATGACATTGGTGGATCCATATGTGGTCTGTGAAAAGAACACACATGAAATGACACTGGTGGATCCATATGTGGTCTCTGAAAGAACACACATGCAATGACACTGGTGGATCCATATGTGGTATGTGAAAAGAACACACATGCAATGACACTGGTGGATCCATATGTGGTCTGTGAAAAGAACACTCATGAAATGACACTTGTGGAACCATATGTGGTATCTGAAAAGAACACACACGCAATGACACTAGTGGATCCATATGTGGTCTGTGAAAAGAACACACATGAAATGACTCTAGCTGTGGTTAATGAAAAGAACACACATGCAATGAACTCTGGTTGATCCATATGTGGTCTGTGAAAAGAACAAACATGCAATGACATTGGTGGATCCATATGATGTTTGTGAAAAGAACAAACATTTCAATGACACTGGTGGATCCATATGTGGTCTGTGAAAAGAACAGACATGCAATGATACTAGTGGATCCATATGTGGTGTGTGAAAAGAAGACACATGCAATGACACTGCTGGATCCATTTGTGGTGTGTGAAAAGAACATACATGCAATGACACTGGTGGATCCATATGTGGTGTGTGAGAAGAACACACATGCAATGACACTGGTGGGTCCATATGTGGTGTGTGAGAAGAACACACATGCAATGGCACTGGTGGATCCATATGTGGGTTGTGAAAAGAACACACATGCAATGACACTAGTGGATCCATATGTGGTCTTTGAAAAGAAAACACATGCAATGAACTCTTCTTGATCCATATGTGGTCTGTGAAAAGAACAGACATGCAATTACACTTGTGGATCCATATGTGTTCTGTAAAAAGAACAACCATTTCAATGACACTAGTGGATCCATATGTGGTCTGTGAAAAGAACACACATTCAATGACACTAGTGGATCCATACGTGGTCTATGAAAATAACACACATGCAATGAACTCTGGTGGATCCATATGGGGTCTCTGAAAAGAACACACATTTCAATAACAATGGTGGATCCATATGGGGTCTGTGAAAAGAACACACATGAAATGACTCTAGATGTGGTTAATGAAAAGAACACACATGAAATGAATCTAGCTGTGGTTAATAAAAAGAACACACATTCAATGAACTCTGGTTGATCCATATGTGGTCTATGAAAAGAACACACATGCAATCACAATGGTGGATCCATATGTGGTCTGTGAAAAGAACAAACATTTCAATGACACTGGTGGATCCATATGTGGTCTGTGAAAAGACTGTACATGCAATGACACTGTGGATCCATATGTGGTTTGTGAAAAGAACACACATGCAATGACACTGGTCGATACATATGTGGTCTGTGAAAAGAACACAAATGCAATGACATTGGTGGATCCATATGTGGTCTGTGAAAAGAACACACATGAAATGACACTGGTGGATCCATATGTGGTCTCTGAAAGAACACACATGCAATGACACTGGTGGATCCATATGTGGTATGTGAAAAGAACACACATGCAATGACACTGGTGGATCCATATGTGGTCTGTGAAAAGAACACTCATGAAATGACACTTGTGGAACCATATGTGGTATCTGAAAAGAACACACACGCAATGACACTAGTGGATCCATATGTGGTCTGTGAAAAGAACACACATGAAATGACTCTAGCTGTGGTTAATGAAAAGAACACACATGCAATGAACTCTGGTTGATCCATATGTGGTCTGTGAAAAGAACAAACATGCAATGACATTGGTGGATCCATATGATGTTTGTGAAAAGAACAAACATTTCAATGACACTGGTGGATCCATATGTGGTCTGTGAAAAGAACAGACATGCAATGATACTAGTGGATCCATATGTGGTGTGTGAAAAGAAGACACATGCAATGACACTGCTGGATCCATTTGTGGTGTGTGAAAAGAACATACATGCAATGACACTGGTGGATCCATATGTGGTGTGTGAGAAGAACACACATGCAATGACACTGGTGGGTCCATATGTGGTGTGTGAGAAGAACACACATGCAATGGCACTGGTGGATCCATATGTGGGTTGTGAAAAGAACACACATGCAATGACACTAGTGGATCCATATGTGGTCTTTGAAAAGAAAACACATGCAATGAACTCTTCTTGATCCATATGTGGTCTGTGAAAAGAACAGACATGCAATTACACTTGTGGATCCATATGTGTTCTGTAAAAAGAACAACCATTTCAATGACACTAGTGGATCCATATGTGGTCTATGAAAAGAACAAACATGCAATGAACTCTGGTGGATCCATATGGGGTTTGTGAAAAGAACATATATGCAATGAACTCTGGTGGATCCATATGGGGTCTGTGAAAAGAACACACATGCAATGACACCGCTTGTTCCATATGTGTTCTATGAAAAGAACACACATGCAATGACACTGGTGGATCCATATGTGGTCTGTGAAAAGAACACACATTCAATGATACTGGTGGATCCATATGTGGTCTATGAAAAGAACACACATGCAATGATCTCTGGTGGATCCATATGGGGTCTCTGAAAAGAACACACATTTCAATGACAATGGTGGATCCATATGAGGTCTGTGAAAAGAACACACATGAAATGACTCTAGATGTGGTTAATGAAAAGAACACGCATGATATGACTCTAGCTGTGCTTAATGAAAAGAACATACATTCAATGAACTATGGTTGATCCATATGTGGTTTGTGAAAAAAAAACACATGCAATGACAATGGTGGATCCATATGTGGTCTATGAAAAGAACAAACATTTCAATGACACTGGTGGATCCATATGTGGTCTGTGAAAAGAACAGACATGCAATGACACTGGTGGATCCATATGTGGTCTCTGAAAAGAACACACATGCAATGACACTGGTGGATCCATATGTCGTATGTGAAAAGAACACACATGCAATGAAACTGGTGGATCCATATGTGGTCTGTGAAAAGAACACTCATGAAATGACACTTGTGGAACCATATGTGGTATCTGAAAAGAACACACACGCAATGACACTGGTGGATCCATATGTGGTCTGTGAAAAGAACACACATGAAATGACTCTAGATGTGGTTAATGAAAAGAACACGCATGAAATGACTCTAGCTATGCTTAATGAAAAGAACACACATGCAATGAACTCTGGTTGATCCATATGTGGTCTGTGAAAAGAACAAACATGCAATGACATTGGTGGATCCATATGATGTTTGTGAAAAAAACAAACATTTCAATGACACTGGTGGATGCATATGTGGTCTGTGAAGAGAACAGACATGCAATGATACTAGTGGATCCATATGTGGTGTGTGAAAAGAAGACACATGCAATGACACTGCTGGATCCATATGTGGTGTGTGAAAAGAACATACATGCAATGACACTAGTGGATCCATATGTGGTGTGTGAGAAGAACACACATGCAATGACACTGGTGGATCCATATGTGGTTTGTGAAAAGAACACACATGCAATGACACTAGTGGATCCATATGTGGTCTTTGAAAAGAAAACACATGCAATGAACTCTTCTTGATCCGTATGTGGTCTGTGAAAAGAACAGACATGCAATGACACTTGTGGATCCATATGTGTTCTGTAAAAAGAACAACAATTTCAATGACACTAGTGGATCCATATGTGGTCTATGAAAAGAACAAACACGCAATGAACTCTCGTGGATCCATATGGGGTTTGTGAAAAGAACATACATGCAATGAACTCTGGTGGATCCTTATGGGGTCTGTGAAAAGAACACACATGCAATGATACCGCTGGTTCCATATGTGGTCTATGAAAAGAACACACATGCAATGACACTGGTGGATCCATATGTGGTCTGTGAAAAGAACACACATTCAATGATACTGGTGGATCCATATGTGGTCTATGAAAAGAACACACATGCAATGAACTCTGGTGGATCCATATGGGGTCTCTGAAAAGAACACACATTTCAATGACAATGGTGGATCCATATGAGGTCTGTGAAAAGAACACACATGAAATGACTCTAGATGTGGTTAATGAAAAGAACACGCATGAAATGACTCTAGCTGTGCTTAATGAAAAGAACATACATTCAATGAACTATGGTTGATCCATATGTGGTCTATGAAAAAACACATGCAATGACAATGGTGGATCCATATGTGGTCTGTGAAAATAACAAACATTTCAATGACACTGGTGGATCCATATGTGGTCTGTGAAAAGAACAGACATGCAATGACACTGGTGGATCCATATGTGGTGTGTGAAAAGAACATACATGCAATGACATAGGTGGATCCATATGTGGTTTGTGAAAAGAACACACATGCAATGGCAGTGGTGGATCCATATGTGGTCTATGAAAAGAATAGACATGTAATGACACTGGAGGATCCAAATGTGGTCTGTGAAAAGAACACACATGCAATGACAATGGTGGATCCATATGTGGTCTGTGAACAGAACACACATGCAATGACACTGGTGGATCCATATGTGGTCTGTGAAAAGAACACGCATGAAATAACTCTAGCTGTGCTTAATGAAAAGAACATACGTTCAATGAACTATGGTTGATCCATATGTGGTCTGTGAAAAGAACACACATGCAATGACAATGGTGGATCCATATGTGGTCTGTGAAAAGAACAGACATACAATGACAGTGGTGGATCCATATGTGGTGTGTGAAAAGAACATACATGCAATGACATAGGTGGATCCATATGTGGTTTGTGAAAAGAACACACATGCAATGACACTGGTGGATCCATATGTGGTCTATGAAAAGAATAGACATGCAATGAGACTAGAGGATCCAAATGTGGTCTATGAAAAGAACACACATGCAATGACACTGGTGGATCCATATGTGGTCTGTGAAAAGAACACACATGCAATGACACTGGTGGATCCATATGTGGTCTGTGAAAAGAACAAACATGCAATAACACTGGTGGATCCATATGTGGTCTGTGAAAAGAACACACATGAAATGACTCTAGCTGTGGTTAATGAAAAGAACACACATGCAATGAACTCTGGTTGATCCATATCTGGTTTGTTAAAAGAACACACATGCAATGACACTGGTGGATCCATATGTGGTCTGTGAAAAGAACAAACATTTCAATGACACTAGTGGATCCATATGTGGTCTGTGAAAAGAACAGACATGCAATGACACTGGTCTTTCCATATGTGGTGTGTGAAAAGAACACACATGCAATGACACTTGTGGATCCATATGTGGTTTCTGAAAAGAACACAAATGCTATGACACTAGTGGATCCATATGTGGTCTTTGAAAAGAAAACACATGCAATGAACTCTTCTTGATCCATATGAGGTCTGTGAAAAGAACAGACATGCAATGACACTGGTGGATCCATATGTGGTCTGTGAAAAGAACAGACATGCAAGGAACTCTGGTGGATTCATATGGGGTTTGTGAAAAGAACATACATGCAATGAACTCTGGATGATCCATATGGGGTCTGTGAAAATAACACACATGCAATGACACCGCTGGTTCCATATGTGGTCTGTGAAAAGAACACACATGCAATGACACTGGTGGATCCATATGTGGTCTGTGAAAAGAACACACATTCAATGACACTAGTGGATCCATATGTGGTCTATGAAAAGAACACACATGCAATGAACTCTGGTGGATCCATATGGGGTCTCTGAAAAGAACACACATTTCAATGACAATGGTGGATCCATATGGGGTCTGTGAAAAGAACACACATGAAATGACTCTAGATGTGGTTAATGAAAAGAACACACATGAAATGACTCTAGTTGTGCTTAATGAAAAGAACACACATTGAATGAACTATGGTTGATCCATATGTGGTCTGTGAAAAGAACACACATGCAATGACAATGGTGGATCCATATGTGGTCTGTGAAAACAACAAACATTTCAATGACACTGGTGGATCCATATGTGGTTCTTGAAAAGAACACACATGCAATGACACTAGTGGATCCATATGTGGTGTGCGAAAAGAACATACATGCAATGACACAGGTGGATCCATATGTGGTTTGTGAAAAGAACACACATGCAATGACACTTGTGGATCCATATGTGATCTGTGAAAAGAATAGACATCCAATGACACTGGCGGATCCAAATGTGGTCTGTGAAAAGAACACACATGCAATGACACTGGTGGATCCATATGTGGTCTGTGAAAAGAACAAACATGCAATGACACTGGTGGATCCATATGTGGTCTGTGAAAAGAACACACATGAAATGACTCTAGCTGTGGTTAATGAAAAGAACACACATGAAATGAACTCTGGTTGATCCATATGTGGTCTGTGAAAAGAACACACATGCAATGACACTGGTGGATCCATATGTGGTCTGTGAAAAGAACAAACATTTCAATGACACTGGTGGATCCATATGTGGTCTATGAAAAGAACAGACATGCAACGACACTGTTCTTTCCATATGTGGTTTGAGAAAAGAACACACATGCAATGACACTAGTGGATCCATATGTGGTCTTTGAAAAGAAAACACATGCAATGAACTCTGGTTGATCCATATGTGGTCTGTGAAAAGAACAGACATGCAATTACACTGGTGGATCCATACGTGTTCTGTGAAAAGAACAACCATTTCAATGACACTGGTAGATCCATATGTGGTCTGTGAAAAGAACAGACATGCAATGACACCGCTGGTTCCATATGTGGTCTGTGAAAAGAACACACATGCAATGACACTGGTGGATCCATATGTGGTCTGTGAAAAGAACACACATACAATGACACTAGTGGATCCATATGTGGTCTATGAAAAGAACACACATGCAATGAACTCTGGTGGATCCATATGGGGTCTCTGAAAAGAACACACATTTCAATGACAATGGTGGATCCATATGGGGTCTGTGAAAAGAACACACATGAAATGACTCTAGATGTGGTTAATGAAAAGAACACACATGAAATGACTCTAGTTGTGCTTAATGAAAAGAACACACATTGAATGAACTATGGTTGATCCATATGTGGTCTGTGAAAAGAACACACATGCAATGACAATGGTGGATCCATATGTGGTCTGTGAAAACAACAAACATTTCAATGACACTGGTGGATCCATATGTGGTTCTTGAAAAGAACACACATGCAATGACACTAGTGGATCCATATGTGGTGTGCGAAAAGAACATACATGCAATGACACAGGTGGATCCATATGTGGTTTGTGAAAAGAACACACATGCAATGACACTTGTGGATCCATATGTGATCTGTGAAAAGAATAGACATCCAATGACACTGGCGGATCCAAATGTGGTCTGTGAAAAGAACACACATGCAATGACACTGGTGGATCCATATGTGGTCTGTGAAAAGAACAAACATGCAATGACACTGGTGGATCCATATGTGGTCTGTGAAAAGAACACACATGAAATGACTCTAGCTGTGGTTAATGAAAAGAACACACATGCAATGAACTCTGGTTGATCCATATGTGGTCTGTGAAAAGAACACACATGCAATGACACTGGTGGATCCATATGTGGTCTGTGAAAAGAACAAACATTTCAATGACACTGGTGGATCCATATGTGGTCTATGAAAAGAACAGACATGCAATGACACTGTTCTTTCCATATGTGGTTTGAGAAAAGAACACCCATGCAATGACACTAGTGGATCCATATGTGGTCTTTGAAAAGAAAACACATGCAATGAACTCTGGTTGATCCATATGTGGTCTGTGAAAAGAACAGACATGCAATTACACTGGTGGATCCATACGTGTTCTGTGAAAAGAACAACTATTTCAATGACACTGGTAGATCCATATGTGGTCTGTGAAAAGAATAGACATGCAATGAACTCTGGTGGATCCATATGGGGTTTGTGAAAAGAACATACATGCAATGAACTCTGGTGGATCCATATGGGGTCTGTGAAAAGAACACACATGCAATGACACCGCTGGTTCCATATGTGGTCTGTGAAAAGAACACACATGCAATGACACTGGTGGATCCATATGTGGTCTGTGAAAACAACACACATTCAATGACACTTGTGGATCCATATGTGGTGTGTGAGAAGAACACACATGCAATGACACTGGTGGATCCATATGTGGTTTGTGAAAAGAACACACATGCAATGACACTAGTGGATCCATATGTGGTCTTTGAAAAGAAAACACATGCAATGAACTCTTCTTGATCCATATGTGGTCTGTGAAAAGAACAGACATGCAATGACACTGGTGGATCCATATGTGTTCTGTGAAAAGAACAACCATTTCAATGACACTAGTGGATCCATATGTGGTCTGTGAAAAGAACAGACATGCAATGAACTCTGGTGGATCCATATGGGGTTTGTGAAAAGAACATACATGCAATGAACTCTGGTGGATCCATATGGGGTATGTGAAAAGAACACACATGCAATGACACTGTTGGTTCCATATGTGGTCTGTGAAAAGAACACACATGCAATGACACTGGTGGATCCATATGTGGTCTATGAAAAGAACACACATTCAATGATACTGGTGGATCCATATGTGGTCTATGAAAAGAACACACATGCAATGAACTCTGGTGGATCCATATGGGGTCTCTGAAAAGAACACACATTTCAATGACAATGGTGGATCCATATGGGGTTTGTGAAAAGAACACACATGAAATGACTCTAGATGTGGTTAACGAAAAGAACACGCACGAAATGACTCTAGCTGTTCTTAATGAAAAGAACATACATTCAATGAACTATAGTTGATCCATATGTGGTCTGTGAAAAGAACACACATGCAATGACAATGGTGGATCCATATGTGGTCTGTGAAAGGAACAAACATTTCAATGACACTGGTGGATCTATATGTGGTATGTGAAAAGAACAGACATGCAATGACACTGGTGGATCCATATGTGGTGTGTGAAAAGAACATACATGCAATGACATAGGTGGATCCATATGTGGTTTGTGAAAAGAACACACATGCAATGACACTGGTGGATCCATATGTGGTCTATGAAAAGAATAGACATGCAATGAGACTAGAGGATCCAAATGTGGTCTATGAAAAGAACACACATGCAATGACACTGGTGGATCCATATGTGGTCTGTGAAAAGAACACACATGCAATGACACTGGTGGATCCATATGTGGTCTGTGAAAAGAACAAACATGCAATGACACTGGTGGATCCATATTTGGTCTGTGAAAAGAACACACATGAAATGACTCTAGCTGTGGTTAATGAAAAGAACACACATGCAATGAACTCTGGTTGATCCATATGTGGTCTGTGAAAAGAACACACATGCAATGACAATGGTGGATACATATGTGGTCTGTGAAAAGGACAAACATTTCAATGACACTGGTGGATCCATATGTGGTCTGTGAAAAGAACGGACATGCAATGACACTGGTGGATCCATAAGTGGTGTGCAAAAAGAACATACATGCAATGACACAGGTGGATCCATATGTGGTTTGTGAAAAGAACACACACGCAATGACACTGGTGGATCCATATGTGGTCTGTGAAAAGAATAGACATGCAATGACACTGGCGGATCCAAATGTGGTCTGTGAAAAGAACACACATGCAATGACACTGGTGGATCCATATGTGGTCTGTGAAAAGAACAAACATGCAATGACACTGGTGGATCCATATGTGGTCTATGAAAAGAACACACATGAAATGACTCTAGTTGTGATTAATGAAAAGAACACACATGCAATGAACTCTGGTTGATCCATATGTGATCTGTGAAAAGAACACACATGCAATGACACTGGTGGATCCATATGTGGTCTGTGAAAAGAAAACACATGCAATCAACTCTGGTTGATCCATATGTGGTCTGTGAAAAGAACAGACATGCAATTACACTAGTGGATCCATATGTGTTCTGTGAAAAGAACAACCATTTCAATGACACTGGTGGATCCATATGTGGTCTGTGAAAAGAACAGACATGCAATGAACTCTGGTGGATCCATATGGGGTTTCTGAAAAAACATACATGCAATGAACTCTGGTGGATCCATATGGGGTCTGTGAAAAGAACACACATGCAATTACACCGGTGGTTCCATATGTGGTCTGTGGAAAGAACACACATGCAATAACACTGGTGGATCCATATGTGGTCTGTGAAAAGAACACACATTCAATGACACTGGTGGATCCATATGTGGTCTATGAAAAGAACCCACATGTAATGACTGGTTGATCCATATGGGGTCTCTGAAAAGAACACACATTTCAATGACAATGGTGGATCCATATGGGTTCTGTGAAAAGAACACACATCAAATGACTCTAGATGTGGTTAATGAAAAGAACACACATGAAATGACTCTAGATGTGCTTAATGAAAAGAACACACATTCAATGAACTCTGGTTGATCCATATGTGGTCTGTGAAAAGAACACACATGCAATGACAATGGTGGATCCATATGTGGTCTATGAAAAGAACAAACATTTCAATGACACTGGTGGATCCATATGTGGTCTATGAAAAGAACAGACATGCAATGACACTGGTGGATCCATATGTGGTGTGTGAAAAGAACATACATGCAATGACACAGGTGGATCCATATCTGGTTTGTGAAAAGAACACACATGCAATGACACTAGTGGATTGTAACTACCTCGGTGAATTACGCTCCTAGTTACAAGCCTGGATGAACGGAAATGGTTGAAATAGTACGGTGGGGCCCAAATGCCACTCACAGGTAGACCTTTCGGCCGTCCCAACCATTTCCAAACATCGGGACAAGAACGGGCGGCGTAATCGGCAGGCGAAGGGATCAACTACATACACAAATGAGTATGTATGCAAGCCACCATACAACAGTACATCAGAGCCATTCCATCTAAAAAGAAAGGAAATATAGCAACGCCATATGGCAAGATCCAAATATCCTAGATAGATATAATAGTTTAGGTTATCTCCTCATACATCAATCAACAGAGTATCAGGCGGAAGCGGAAAACACAATCCGAGTACGGATAAGAAGCAAATTGGCAAAGATGCCCCATAAATAAGCATCCGCCACGATCTCACGGATCCGTTCGGAATCTCTACACAATGATCGCTGCCCACATCGTCTGCCTCTTCCACCCAAAGATCCATCTTGCGAGGGTACCTGTTCATCTGAACCAATAATTTATCGTGTGAGACCCTAGGGGTACTCAGCAAGTCTTTATGCCGCTAAAGGGGACACAACCTGGGGTGACGCAATTGCAGCAAAAGATAAACCCTAACAATTCTATAGATACTCGCTAACCATACGCCTAACCAAAGATAGACACATGTCCGTGAATTAATAACAACAGTTATAACGGTAATCTTAACAGATCCATCCTCCTCCTCGCTGTAGCATCCCAATTGTCTAACAATTGTAATGCTACTTGGTCTAGTAATATAATGGCTACTTCAAGTATATAATTGTTGCATCATCATTATATCATGCTCATGTCATCATGCCTCCTTGCATTTGAGCATCATATCAAACCCCTTCTTGTTTGGTTCTTATCTCATATGCATTATTATTTGCATTTGCCTCTTGATATTGTATTTGGCTCTTGATATATTGTTTAAATGCCCAAGTTGAGTTGGGGGCATATCTCTTATTAACTCCACCACCTTTTCTTTCACCACCTTATAATCCCACCATCCAACTAAATATGAGTTTGGCACTTATTGGTTTTACCTCTAGCTCATGTGGGTTATGATGGATCCAATTCTTTTACCCCATGCTCTCATCTTAGCATCATGTTGTTTTCACAATAGTGGTTTATGAGAGACACATGGCCACCTTTGCCTGCCTTGTGAGTGGGACCCTTTCTCCTAGCTTCCATTTGGATTATCATGGAATTATGCTCATGTTGGAATATTTTGTGGGCTTATTAACTACCTAGTGGAATATACACACTAGTAATTCCCAATTATAATCCAATGTGATCATCCCCATATACTCCACTTGGAATTCTTTCTAAATTCCTTTGCTTGGGCCTTACTCCATAATTTGGGATGCATAATAATAATGCCATGAAATAATATTGTTTTCACAAGTATCAACATGGCATTAAATGTTTTGCATGGCCCATGCAAGCACCACCTTTTGCTTGTCATTTGGATTTTATTTGTTCTTGGAGTGGATCATCTCTACCTCTATCTTTTCTTTTGGCTTGATCTTATTTGATCATGCTTAAACCACCTTACCACATCCCTCTCTTTCTCTCTCACCACCTTCTTGCTTGTTCAAGTGTGGAGCATGCAAGCTCCTTAAGCCCTAATCCATCACCCTCTCTCTAATCATCTATCCTAGATCCTCCATCATCACCATACCCATACCCCATCTAACCTTAACCCCATACCCTCTCCCCTAACCCCTAAGTCCCCTCCTCTCTCTCTCTCGGCCTCCCCTTAGTCTCCATGCCGAGCCCCACCTAGGGCTCCACCGACCATCCAAACCCCACCTAGCTACCCCCAACCCTAACACCAACCCTAGCCCGAGGCTACCACCCCCAACCCGAGCCTCACCTCTCTCTCCCTAGCTCTCTCTCTCTAGGGGCCCCAACCCCCGGCCTGCCCTACCCCACCTGCCAGCCTCCCCATGCGCCTGCCTCGGAGCACGTGCTCGAGGAGAGAAGGAAAAGGGCACCGAGGCCACCTTTCCCCATCCACCGCTCCCCACGCCCTCTCTCGCTTTACCCCCGCCACACACGCCTCCTGGTTCCCCAGATCTACCCAAGGCGCCCGCCCTTCCCCTCTCTCTTCTCCATCACCACGGCCACGCCATCGCCGCAACCCTCGGCCCCTCGGCTACACGTTCAGATGACAAGCACGTCGGGAGGTGATCGAGGAGACCAAGACGAGCCCCTGCACCACCTCACGCTGTTGAGAAGAAGGAGGACCGAGCCGCCAGCACCAGTGAGGAGCCGACGAAACCCTAGATCGCCTGCCCGCCGGCCTCGCCGATCGCTGCTCCCTGCCACGACCGCACCGACAGCCTCGCGGTGAGCCCCTCTCCTCGACAAGGTCCCTGCCATCTCGCCTAGCCTCGCCGATCATTCCGTCAGGCACGCGCTCAGGCGCCGGCGTCGCGCTTCGGTCCGCCTCAGGCGCAGAAGCCCTAGCTAGGCCGCGCCACCTCGCTGTCACCTAGGCCAAGCCACGCGTGTAGTCGTTCACAGCGAGCCCTGTGTCACGAGTTCGAGCCCGCTTCGCCGCGCCGCGCGTCGCAGACGGATCTGTCTCTTCAGCTGGTGGAAGAAAAAACAGAGCCGCTGTTTTGCAAATACCCCTCGCTTTGTCTCATCATCCCGCCTCCCGCCGCCCACTAGTCAGCCTGCCGCTTTTAGAGAAAAACCCCTGTGGTTCCATCGCCTCAACCCATGTCTCGCTAAGCCGCTGGCACCCCTTGGTCGCCGGATGACGCGTGGCTCACAAGACCCTGTGCCCCACTGCCATCCGCTAAGGCTAGAAGAGCTCGCCATGATGAAGTTTTTCCGCTGCTTGGTCCAGTCAGCAGTGGCCCCACATGTCTGTGATGTGGCTAGCTAACCCTGAGTATAAAAAGTAATTCAACTATCTGCTTAAATTCAAATCTTTTCCAAATTAATTCAAATTCAAATTTATTTCGTTTTAAATAACTTTTAAAATATTAATCCAATTAATACAAATAATATATGCTTTCAAATCAGAAAAATGTGAGGAATTCATATATGGCCTCCAAAATATATTTTGAACATTTAAAATTCCAAGTTTATTTAAATTACAACAAATTGCCCTTTTGACTTAAATAATTAATATCTTTTGTTTTATAACTCCAAATTTAACAAATGATATGTCTAAAATGATTAGCTCGACGAGACCTTTCTGTTTATGCATTCCATGGTTTGATTTGAAGCATGCATCATATAAATATAATGAGTACAGCAACTAATATGGGAATAAAATGGGCCCAAAACTCAATAAAATGCTTTGTTATTGTTTCCACACCTCACCCATGCCATGCTACCTTAATGCCATGCAAATTGTGCATCATTCATCATGGCATGATTGTTTGCTTGATGCATTTTATTCATATGCTTGCGCACTTTATTTATGTTGGCCCTTGTTTGTTTGGTTCTTCTTCGAATAGACGCTGAGCAGGGGATATATCAAGAGAACCAGGAGCACTACCCAGATCCATACCTTGCGTCAACTGAGCTGCCAGGCAAGCACTACCAAATGCTTGCATACATACAGTACCTATTGCCTCTTTCTTATTCTTGCATCTTTGAGTCACGATTGCATTAAATTGAATCCCAAGTATTGCATAGCCTTTACATTTAAACCCCACCGAAGCTTGTTCCTCCATCCCATGAGCCATTACTACAGGAGTTGTTTGAGCCATGCAGTCGAGAACAATGTGTAGGGTATGTGAGTGTCTGATGGTTAACGAGGTACCTAAACAACTTAACCTGAGTAGTAATGGGATAACTAATGAAAGTGGCATCGGTGAGTCATATTCGCTATTTGGTTTTTTAGGCTCACTTGTGTCCCGTAGGACCCCGAGTACTTGATTCCTGTTCCTTGATTATTCACGCTATCCACATCCGGGAGGCTTATGAACCCCCCTGAGCCAGAGCTTGATTCATTCTTATTTCTTGGGGCCACAAACTAGTTTGAGGTTTTATTTACTATCCTGTACTTATGCCATGCTTTACTGCTTTATTTAAGATTGTGCGAGGAGCACACTGCATCGCTTAGGGCCGGGACACGATTTCGGTATCGACAAGCCCACCACACTTTCGGTTCTCGCCGTTACATGGCCCACCCAAACCTTGAGTCCGCCTCAGAGCCGGCCAGCTTCGTCATGGTAGCTTAATGGGGTGGCCCCTCAAATATTTCTCAATCTGGGATTGCTTTGTCGTGGATCGCCTTGGTTTTGATTTGGTTTTTCCGAGGCACATCGAGTGTGTGTTGTTATTTGTGCACCCTCAGGTAAAACTTTCTCAAAGCCGTGTCCGCGGTTATGGACGACTTGGAGCACGTTTCGATCATAGACAAGCATAACTAAAGTACCGCTTTTAATTTGACTAGACTAGGTACCTGACTAGTAAATAGTGCAATACCCACGGAATGGATAATAAAACTGCCAACGGATGGGGGGGTTATTCGTCCGCTTCCTCGTCGGTAAGCGAGGAGGAGGATGGATCTGTTAAGATTACCGTTATAACTGTTGTTATTAAATCACGGACATCCGCTTCATCTTTGGTTAGGCGGATGGTTTGCAGTTTCTATAGAATTGCTAGGGTTTATCTTTTGCTGCAATTGCGTCACCCTGTGTTGTGTCCCTTTAGAGGCATAAAGACTTGCTGAGTACCCCTAGGGTCTCACACGATAAATTATTGGTTCGGATGAACAGTACACTCGCAAGACGGATATCGGGTGGAAGAGACGGATGATGTGGGCAACGATCATTCGGTAGAGATTCCGGAACGGGATCCGTGAGATCTGTATGGATGTGCTTATTTATGGGGCATCTTATGCCGATTTGCTTCTTATCCGCATCGGATTTTGTCTTCCGCTCCGCTTGATACTCGTTGATTGATGTATGAGGAGATATCCTACACTATTATATCTATCTAGGATATTTGGATCTTGCCGTATGCTATATATTTCCTTTCTTTTTAGATGGAATGGCTCGATGTACTATTGTATGGTGGCTTGCATACATACTCATTTGTGTATGTAGTTGATCCTCCCTTCGCCGACACGCCGCCTGCTCTTGTCCCGATGTTTGGAAATGGTTGGGACGGCCGAAAGGTTCACCTGTGAGTGGCATTTGGGCCCCACCATACTATTTCAACCATTTCGATCATCCGTGCTTGTACTAGGAGCGTAATTCACCGAGGTAGTTACAATTGGTATCAGAGCCATCCCGCCCTTCAGGGTCTCAGCCACATGGTCGTTGTCTGTCTAGCAAATATTTTGGTAGCTATGTATACTAGGGAAAAACAAAACGCGAGAGTAGGACGGCTTCCACTTTTCTTCTTACCCACCCACCCACCCTTTTCTGGTAAGGAAGTGTAACGCTTTCAATCCTCGCCTTAAATTTAAACTAGGATTCACGTGTTCGGGTTTCCGAGTACCATAGGTTGTGTATCCGTGTGTGAGTGTGTGTGTGTAATTCCTTGTCTATCTGTTGCATCCAAGTTGTTATCTTTATCGGCCTTTTGGTTATCAACTGTTGGTACATTCCATACCAACAGGCTTTTGCAAACCGACGCGATCTATCTGATTCGTTGTATACCGATGCGATCTGTCTTACTCTTTGTTATCCGACGTTATCTTGTTTGTGGTGTTCGTTTCCGTAGCTACCAATCTTTAGGTTATCGTGAGGAGAAGGTGTTGGGATATGTGTTTTACTTATTCATGTGTGGAGTAATGATTTGAGTGCGGGATGGAGTCGCGACCATACCACTACTTTTATTATTGCTCTTGTATATTGAGTTGGTAGAGTCACTAATCTTGATTCGTTAAGTGATTTTATGATCTATTGGTATTTTAATGCAAATTTGTGGAAAATTTTTCTTTGATATATTTAGGTACCACACTCCTTTTCAGTCGTGCGATATGCTTAATATCTTCTAGGTGCTTTGAACTTCGTTGATATTTTAATATCATCTTAGTAAATTGTATCCTTTAATCTTGGTTAATTCCATTTTGGTACTATTGTGGATTATTTTTATTCTCCATCATAGTACTGACTTGTGTGTTATATCAATCACAGGATGGCACCACCACGCCGCTCGAGGAGGACATACAACCTGAACTGGGGGCAGCGTTGTCAAGCATCGCCAATGCCTTGGCAGCAATGCAGCAGAACCAGCAGCGGTTTGAGGAAAGTGTCAGGAGGAATGAGTTTGTGCCGCTACCTCCACCTTCCAAGCAAGGAGACATCAAGAGCTTCCTGAAGTTCAACCCTCGCCAGTTTGATGTTTCTGATCAACCACTTGATGCTGATGATTGGTTGCGTGAGATGTCAAGGTTACCGCAACCGCTGATGTTCCCGAGCAAGAATGGGTAAAGTGTGCTACTCACCTTCAAGGGAGATGCAGCTCTGGTGGGAGAATTACACCAAGGCAACCGCACTGGTTTTCAGCCTACTTGGGGACAGTTCAATCGAGCTTTCAAAGAGCGATTCACGAAATTGTCATGGAGAGGATGAAGGAAGTGTTTCTCAACCTCAAGCAGGCAATGATAATGTCAACACCTACATCAGAACTTCATGAACCTTTCTCGTTATGGTGGCGATGAGATCTCTGATGACAAGAAGAAGCAAAAGAGGTTCAGGCAAGGGCTCAATGCATCGATTAAGTATGCAATCACACATGCAAGGACGGCATCTTTTCTGGAACTTCAGCATACAGCTCTGCAGGAAGAGGCAAGTAGGCAAGTGTTTGAGGAGTCAAAGAAACACAGCCGTGATGCAGCAAGATCTTCAGCTATGTCAGCTCCTTCTAAGCGTCGTGTCTGGGTTCCTAACACCCCACCGTCGCTCCCGGCTCCACCAAGACCTTCAAGCTACGCGGCAAGGCCACCAAACTTCCTCACCGCCTCCTGTGGGCTACAACCACCACTACCCCGAGCGCTCAAGGAGTCCCTGGCTACGTTGCTCCACGTCCACCTGGTGCTTGTTACACTTGTGGAGACTCTGGGCATCAACAATGGAACTGTCCGATGAAGAACAAGGCTCTTCCTCCACCACCTCCAAGATCTGCGGTAAGCCCTCCTTTGGTTCGTGCACCACCACCTCGGGCTCTCAACATCAACACCAAGCCCGGGTCTACTGTTGCTCGCGCCAACTGCATCAACGCCGCTCAAGCTGAGCATGCACCTAGAGTTGTGATGGGTATGCTTCCCGTTAACTCAGTCCCTGCACGAGTTTTGTTTGATTCTGGGGCATCGCATTCTTTTGTTTCTCACAAGTTTGCAAATGAGAATGAGTTAGCGTTGGATCCTCTCCTCAAGCGGTTAATGGTTCTATCTCCTGGTTCAAACATGAGGGCTGCTCATATCAGCCATGGCAATCAAATCGAGATTGGTGGCTCTTCGTTCTCGGCGTCCTTAATTGTTCTGGGCAATTCTGACATTGATGTCATCTTGGGCATGGATTGGTTGACAGCAAATGCAGCTGTGATTGATTGTGCTAAGCGCCGGTTTCTCCTCAAGATTCCTCAAGGCCATATAGTCTATTCTCCAAGTCCGACTCACTGCTATCCAGCTTTTTCTTTGGCAGCTCTGAATGTTGATTCTATGGAAGCTATTCAGAGTGTTCCGTGGTCTGTGAGTTCCGATGTCTTTCCCAAGAGTTGCTGTATGCCTCCCATCGTGAGGTTGAGTTTGTTATTGAGCTTGAACCTGGTACCGCTCCTATCTCCAAGCGGCCTTATAAGATGGGTCCTGCTGAGTTGGCTGAACTCAAACGACAGCTTGATGAACAAGAGAAGTTGGGTTTCATTCAACACATTACTTCTTCTTGGGGTAGCCCTACTCTCTTTGTGACGAAGCGAGACCAGACTGATAGACTTTGTGTTGACTATCGGGCTCTCAATGCTAAAACCATCAAGAATAAATATCCCCTTCCGCGGATTAATGATCTCTTCGATCAGCTAGCTGGAGCTGTGGTATTCTCTAAGCTTGACTTGAGAAGTGGTTATCACCAAATCAAGATTCGCAAGGAAGATGTTCCTAAGACAGCTTTCACCACCCGCTATGGCCTGTATGAGTACACGGTCATGTCTTTCGGTCTCACCAACGCACCTGCCACCTTCTCGAGGCTCATGAACTCGGTTTTCATGGAGTATCTTGACAAGTTCATTGTGGTCTACCTAGATGACATCTTAGTCTACTCTAAGTCGAAGGAAGAGCATGAAGAACACCTTCGGTGTGTCCTAAGCAAGCTTCGCGAGAACCGCTTGTATGCAAAGTTCTCCAAGTGTGAGTTTTGGCTGCCTCAAGTTACCTATCGTGGTCACGTCATCTCTGCCAAGGGCATTGCAGTTAACCCGGAAACTGTGAAGACAATTGTTGAATGGCTTCCTCCTGTTAATGTCAAAGAAGTGCGGAGTTTCCTTGGTTTGGCTAGTTATTGCCGTCGCTTCGTTCAGAACTTCTCGAAGATAGCGAAGCCTCTTACCGATCTCCTCAAGAAAGGCAAGAAATACCTTTGGACTCCTGCATGTCAAGCAAGCTTTGAGACACTCAAAGAGAAGCTCACTTCCACACCAGTCTTGGTTCCTCCGGATACATCCAAGCCATTTCAGATATTCTGTGATGCCTCTTTGCATGGATTGGGTGCGGTCCTTATGCAAGAAAAACAAGTTGTTGCTTATGCCTCTTGCCAGTTGAAGACGCATGAGATAAACTATCCTAAACATGACCTCGAGCTCGCGGCAGTTGCCTTTGCTTTGAAAGTATGGAGGCACTACTTGCTTGGCAACAGTTGTGAGATCTTTTCTGATCACAAGAGTCTGAAGTATATCTTTACTCAGCCTGATCTCAACCTTCGGCAGAGGAGATGGATTGAAGCAATCAATGACTTCGATCTGACCATCAACTACACTCCGGGCAAAGCTAATGTTATGGCAGATGCTCTCAGCCGCAAAGCTTATGTCAACAACCTCATGATGGAAGAACAACACCTCTCTTGTGCGAGGAATTCCGCCACCAACCTGAAATTGTGGAGCAAGGGTATCTCCGAACCTTCTAGCAACACCTCTCTTGGAAGAAAAGGTTCGCTTCTTCTCAGCTTGGTGATCCGACACAAGAAAGATCATCTCCGTGATTCAGCTTCAAGTATGAGTCCTTCCACGATGATCAAGGCACGCTTTTCTTTGAACACCGGATGTTTGTACCAAACTACCCGGTTTGAGAGAGCAAGTTCTCAAGGAGGCATGATTCTGTTCTTTCGATCCACCCTGGCAGCACAAAGATGTACATGGACTTGAAAACACAATATTGGTGGCCTGGTTTGAAAAGGTATTGTGCCAGGTATGTCTCGGAGTGTGATGTCTGCCGTAGAGTAAAAGCTGTCCATCAGAAACCTTCCGGTCTTCTACAACCATTGAAACCCCCGGAATGGAAATGGGAGAAAGTAGAGATGGACTTCATCACTGGTTTTCCGAGGTCGCAGAAGGGCAACAATGCAATCTTTGTTGTCATTGATAGGCTTTCTAAAGTGGCTCACTTCTTCCCGTAAGGAAACCATTTCGCAATTCAGTTGGCGGAGCTCTATATCAATGTAATTGTCTCTCGTATGGGGTTCCTCTCGAGATCGGTTCGCACCATGGAAGCATCTTCACTTCCAAGTTCTGGGAGAGTTTCCAAAATGCTTTGGGAACAAAGTTGAACTTCAGCACAGCTTACCACCCTCAGTCGCAAGGACAAGTTGAAAGGATCAATCAGATTCTGGAGGATATGCTTCGTGCTTGCGTCATCTCTTTTGGCATGAAGTGGGAAGAATGTCTTCCTTGTGCTGAGTTCTCTTACAACAATAGCTTCCAGAAAAGTCTAAAGATGGCACCATTTGAGGCTCTCTATGGTCGCAAATGCAGAACTCCGATTGGTTGGTCGGGTGCAGGAGAAAGAATGTTGTTTGGCCCTGACATTGTGACTCAAGCGGAGGAGAAGGTTCACATCATTCTCGAAAATCTAAGGATTGCTCAAAGTCGCCAGAAGAGCAATTATGACAGGAAGCACACGGACATGGAGTATGTCCCTGGTGATCTCGTTTACCTTCGTGTCACTCCCATGAGAGGCACGCACCGTTTTGGTATCAAAGGAAAGCTGGCTCCTAGATACATCGGTCCCTTCAAAGTTCGTGGAAGAAGAGGAGAAGTTTCTTATGCTCTTGAGCTCCCGGAAAAACTCAAGGTCCATGATGTTTTCCACATCTCTCAGCTCAAGAAGTGCTTCAAGGATCCCGGCAGGACCGTGGACCATGAGCTTATCAATCTCCAAGAAGACCTGTCTTATCAAGAACACCCCACAAAATCCTTGAAGTCGCAGAAGAAGGACTCACAACAAGTCCATCAAGTTCGCAAGGTGCAAAGGGTCGCACCATTCCGTTGATGAAGCCACTTGGGAACGTGAAGATGAGCTCCGTGCCAAGTATCCTACCCTCTTTGTGTCTTCTTCTTCCTAGAATCTCAGGGCGAGATTCCTGTTTAGTGGGGGAGAGTTGTAGCATCCCAATTGTCTAACAATTGTAATGCTACTTGGTCTAGTAATATAATGGCTACTTCAAGTATATAATTGTTGCATCATCATTATATCATGCTCATGTCATCATGCCTCCTTGCATTTGAGCATCATATCCAACCCCTTCTTGTTTGGTTCTTATCTCATATGCATTATTATTTGCATTTGCCTCTTGATATTGTATTTGGCTCTTGATATATTGTTTAAATGCCCAAGTTGAGTTGGGGGCATATCTCTTATTAACTCCACCACCTTTTCTTTCACCACCTTATAATCCCACCATCCAACTAAATATGAGTTTGGCACTTATTGGTTTTACCTCTAGCTCATGTGGGTTGTGATGGATCCAATTCTTTTACCACATGCTCTCATCTTAGCATCATGTTGTTTTCACAATAGTGGTTTATGAGAGACACATGGCCACCTTTGCCTGCCTTGTGAGTGGGACCCTTTCTCCTAGCTTCCATTTGGATTATCATGGAATTATGCTCATGTTGGAATATTTTGTGGGCTTATTAACTACCTAGTGGAATATACACACTAGTAATTCCCAATTATAATCCAATGTGATCATCCCCATATACTCCACTTGGAATTCTTTCTAAATTCCTTTGCTTGGGCCTTACTCCATAATTTGGGATGCATAATAATAATGCCATGAAATATATTGTTTTCACAAGTATCAACATGGCATTAAATGTTTTGCATGGCCCATGCAAGCACCACCTTTTGCTTGTCATTTGGATTTTATTTGTTCTTGGAGTGGATCATCTCTACCTCTATCTTTTCTTTTGGCTTGATCTTATTTGATCATGCTTAAACCACCTTACCACATCCCTCTCTTTCTCTCTCACCACCTTCTTGCTTGTTCAAGTGTGGAGCATGCAAGCTCCTTAAGCCCTAATCCATCACCCCTCTCTCTAATCATCTATCCTAGATCCTCCATCATCACCATACCCATACCCCATCTAACCTTAACCCCCATACCCCTCTCACCTAAGCCCTAAGTCCCTCCTCTCTCTCTCTCCTCCCCTCCTTAGTCTCCATGCCGAGCCCCACCTAGTGGCTCCACCGACCATCCAAACCCCACCTAGCTACCCCCAACCCTAACACCAACCCTAGCCCGAGGCTACCACCCCACCCCGAGCCTCACCTCTCTCTCCCTAGCTCTCTCTGCCCTAGGGGCCCCAGCCCAAACCACCCCGACCCTGGCCTGCCCTACCCCACCTGCCAGCTCCCCATGCGCCTGCCCCTGCCCGAGCACGTGCTCGAGGAGAGAAGGAAAAAGGGGCACCGAGGCCACCTTTCCCCATCCACCTGCTCCCCACGCCTCTCCTCTCCCTCCCTTTACCCCGCCACACGCCTCCTCTGGTTCCCAGATCTACCCAAGGCGCCTGCCCTCTCCCCTCTCTTTCTCCATCGCCATCGGCCACGCCATCACGAACCCCTACTCGCCCACACCGTTCCAGACGACAAGCACGTCGGGGAGGTGATCGAGGAGACCAAGAAGATCCCTGGCACCACCCATGTACGCGCCGTTGAGAAGAAGGAGGACCGGAGCCTCCAGTACCAGCGTGAGCCCGACGCAAACCCTAGATCGCCTTACGCTCGACGCCGATCGCCGCTCCCTCGCCTGCCCGACCAGACCGACAGCCTCGCGGTGAGCCCTCTCCCTCCTCGACAAGGTCCCTTCGCCGCCTCGCCTAGCCTCGCCGATCATTCTGCATGCACGCTCATGCCAAGGCCGCCTTCGGTCGCCTCAGAAGCGTGCGAAGCCCTAGCTAGCGCCGCCCACCTCTGTCACCTAGGCCAAGCCACCGCAGCGGTAGCCGTCAGCCATGAGCCCTGTGTCGCGAAGTTCGAGCCGCTGGCCACAGACGCAGACGGATCTATCCTCTGTAGCGCGTGGAAGAAAAACAGTAGCCGCCGCTGTTTTGCAAATACCCCCCCTCGTTTTGTCTGCATCATCCCGCGCTCCCGCCTGGCCCACTAGTCAGCCGCGCTGCCGCTTTTAGAGAAAACCCCCAGGGTTCCACCGCCTCAACCCGCGGTCCTCGCTAAGCCGCGTGGCACCCCCTTGGTCGCTCACACGCGTGGCTCACAAGACCAGCCCCACTGTCATCCGCTAAGGCTAGAAGAGCTCATGACAAGTTTTTCCACAGCGTTTGGTCCAGTCAGCAGTGGCCCCACATGTCTGTGACTGTGGCTAGCTAACCCTGAGTATAAAAAGTAATTCAGTCTATCTGTTTAAATTCAAATCTTTTCCAAATTAATTCAAATTCAAATTTATTTCTGTTTTTAAATAACTTTTAAAATATTAATCCAATTAATACAAATAATATATGCTTTCAAATCAGAAAAATGTGAGGAATTCATATATGGCCTCCAAAATATATTTTGAACATTTAAAATTCCAAGTTTATTTAAATTACAACAAATTGCCCTTTTGACTTAAATAATTAATATCTTTTGTTTTATAACTCCAAATTTAACAAATGATATGTCTAAAATGATTAGCTCGACGAGACCTTTCTGTTTATGCATTCCATGGTTTGATTTGAAGCATGCATCATATAAATATAATGAGTACAGCAACTAATATGGGAATAAAATGGGCCCAAAACTCAATAAAATGCTTTGTTATTGTTTCCACACCTCACCCATGCCATGCTACCTTAATGCCATGCAAATTGTGCATCATTCATCATGGCATGATTGTTTGCTTGATGCATTTTATTCATATGCTTGCGCACTTTATTTATGTTGGCCCTTGTTTGTTTGGTTCTTCTTCGAATAGACGCTGAGCAGGGGATATATCAAGAGAACCAGGAGCACTACCCAGATCCATACCTTGCGTCAATCGCTGCTGTGCAAGCACTACCAAATGCTTGCATACATACAGTACCTAGTGCCTCTTTCTTATTCTTGCATCATTGAGTCGCGATTGCATTAAATTGAATCCCAAGTATTGCATAGCCTTTACATTTAAACCCCACCGAAGCTTGTTCCTCCATCCCATGAGCCATTACTACAGGAGTTGTTTGAGCCATGCGAGTCGTAGAACAGCATGTGTAGGGTATGTGAGTGTCTGATGGATAACGAGGTACCTAAACAACTTAACCTGAGTAGTAATGGGATAACTAATGAAAGTGGCATCGGTGAGCCATATTCGCTATTTGGTTTTTCAGGCTCACTTGTGTCCCGTAGGACCCCGGTATTTGATTCCTGTTCCTTGATTAGTCGCGCTATCCACATCCGGGAGGCTTATGAACCCCACTGAGCTAGAGCTTGATTCATTCTTATTTCTTGGTGACACAAACTAGTTTGATGTTTTATTTACTATCCTGTACTTATGCCATGCTTTATCGCTTTATTTAAGATTGTGCGAGAGCACATCAATCGCTTTAGGGCCGGGACACGATTGCGGTATCGACAAGACCAGTCACACTTTCGGTTCTCGCCATACAACCGCCCACCCAAACCTTGAGTCCGCCTCAGAGCCGGGCCAGCTTCGTCATGGTAGCTTAATGGGTGGCCCCAAAATATTTCAATCCTGGATTGCTTTGTCGTGACGCCTCGTTGGGTTTTGATTTGGTTTTCCGAGGCACATCGAGTGTGTGTTGCTATTTGTGCACCTCAGGGTAAAACTTTCAAAGCCGTGTCCGCAGCTATGGACGACTTGGAGCACGCCGATCATAGTCTAGCATAACTAAAGTACGCTTTTAATTTGACTAGACTAGGTACCTGACTAGTAAATAGTGCAATACCCACGGAATGGATAATAAAACTGCCAACGGATGGGGGGGTTGTTCGTCCGCTTCCTCGTCGGTAAGCGAGGAGGAGGATGGATCTGTTAAGATTACCGTTATAGCTGTTATAACTGTTGTTATTAATCACGGACATCCGCTCATCTTTGGTTAGGCGGATGGTTTGCGAGTTTCTATAGAATTGCTAGGGTTTATCTTTTGCTGCAATTGCGTCACCCCAGGTTGTGTCCCCTTTAGAGGCATAAAGACTTGCTGAGTACCCCTAGGGTCTCACACGATAAATTATTGGTTCAGATGAACAGGTACACTCGCAAGACGGATACTGGGTGGAAGAGACGGACGATGTGGGCAACGATCATTCGGTGTAGAGATTCCGAGAACGGGTATCCGTGAGATCTGTGGGCGGGATGTGCTTATTTATGGGGCATCTTATGCCGATTTGCTTCTTATCCGTACTCGGATTTTGTCTTCCGCTCGCTTGATACTCTGTTGATTGATGTATGAGGAGATATCCTATACTATTATATCTATCTAGGATATTTGGATCTTGCCGTATGGCGCTATATTTCCTTTCTTTTTAGATGGAATGGCTCGATGTACTATTGTATGGTGGCTTGCATACATACTCATTTGTGTATGTAGTTGATCCTTCGCCGCCGATTACGCCTCGTTCTTGTCCCGATGTTTGAAATGGTTGGGACGGCCGAAGGTTCTACTGTGAGTGGCATTTGGGCCCCACCATACTATTTCAACCATTTCGATCATCCGTGCTTGTACTAGGAGCGTAATTCACCGAGGTAGTTACACTCGCCACCGACGAGGAAGGCATTTAACAACCCCCATCCGCTGGCAGTTTATTATCCATTCCATGAGTGTTGCACAATTTACTAGTCGACACTTAGTCAAATTAGAAGCGGTACTTTAGTTATTCTTGTCTATGATCGAGAAACTGTGCTCCAAGTCGCCCATAACCGCGACACGGCCAGAAAGTTTTACCGCAGGGTGCACAAATAGCAACACACACTGATATGCCTCGAAAACCAAATCAAAACCCAACGAGGCGGTCATGACAAAGCGATCACAGATTCAGAAATATTTCAGGGGCCACCCCATTGAGCTACCCGCAACGAAGTTAGCCGACCGAGACGGCCTCAAGGTTTGTGGAGCCAGAACGATCGGGAACCCGAAGTGTGACTGGGCTTGTCGACACAATAAAACGGGTCACGGACCTAAACAAAGACAAAGGTGCATTACCTCACACAATTTAATTAAAGCAAAGAAGCATGGCATAAGTACAGATAGTAAATAAAACCTCAAACTAGTTTGTGGCCCCAAGAAATAAGAATGAATCAAGCTCGCTCGGGGGTTCATAAGCCTCCCGGATGTGGATAGCGTGAATATTCAAGGAACAGGAATCAAGTACTCGGGGTCCTACGGGACACAAGTGAGCCTGAAAAACCAAATAGCGAATATGGCTCACCGATGCCACTTTCATTAGTTATCCCATTACTACTCAGGTTAAGTTGTTTAGGTACCTCGTTTTCCATCAGACACTCACAAACCCTACACATGCTGTTCTATGACTCGCATGGCTCAAACAAATCCTGTAGTAATGGCTCATGGGATGGAGGAACAAGCTTCGGTGGGGTTTAAAAGTAAAGGCTATGCAATGCTTGGGATTCAGTTTAATGCAATCGCGACTCAATAATGCAAGAATAAGATAGAGGCAATAGGTACTATATGTATGCAAGCATGTGGTAGTGCTTGCCTGGCAGCTCAGTTGAAGCGAGAGAAGGATCTGGGTGGTACTCCTGGTTCTCTTGGTATATCCCCTGCTCAGCGTCTATTCGAAGAAGAACCAAACAAACAAGGGCCAACATAAATAAAGTGCGCAAGCATATGAATAAAATGCATCAAGCAAACAATCATGCCATGATGAATGATGCACAATTTGCATGGCAATCAAGTAGCATGGCATGGGTGAGGTGTGGGATACAAGAATAAATCATTTTATTGAGTTTTGGCCCCATTTTATCCTCATATTAGTTGCTGTATACTTTATATTTATATGATGCATGCTTCAAAACAAACACATGGAATGCATAAACAGAAAGGTCTCGTCGAGCTAATCATTTTAGACATATCATTTGTTAAATTTGGAGTTATAAAACAAAAGTTATTAATTAATTAAGGAAAAAGGGCATTTATTGTAATTTTAATC
Source organism: Avena insularis (assembly GCA_023614405.1). Lineage (NCBI taxonomy): Eukaryota > Viridiplantae > Streptophyta > Magnoliopsida > Poales > Poaceae > Avena > Avena insularis. Next base: position 257,294 of record JAJUPC010000436.1, read on the forward strand.
AACTTGGAATTTTAAATGTTCAAAATATATTTTGAATGGCATATTTGAATTCCTCATATTTTTCTGATTTCAAAACATATATTATTTGTATTATTTGGATTTATATTTTAAAAGATATTTAAAAACAGAATTAAATTTGAATTTGAATTAATTTTGAAAAGATTTGGATTTAAACAGATTACAGAAATACTTTTGTTACTTAGCTCAATTCTAGCCACAGACGCTGACCAGTGGGGTCATGCTGACTGGGCAACACAGGCGCACCGAAAAGTTTCTGTCACCGCGAGCTCTTCTAGCCCCAGCGAATGACAGGTGGGGTCAAGGCACACGCGGACCCACACGACAGCGGACGGGCGCAGGGCTGCCACGCGGCACAGCGAGGGAGCGCGGGTTGATCAAACCGAAAGACTGGGTACCTTTTTGCAAAAAGCCTACAGACGCTGACTGGTGGGCCTCGGTTGTACCGCGGGTTAAGCATAAAAAGAGGCAGGGGCTATCTGCAAAACGACCACAGCCGTACTGTGCTTCTTCTCTGCCTTGACAGATCGGTGCGCGGCGTGCGGGCTCGAACGCGTGACCTGGGGCGCGTGCACAGAGGCGGAACCACTGCGGTGGCCGGGGGGTTTGGTGGCAGGTTCCTGCGACACAGCAGGACAAGGTTTCTTCGGCGCAACTGCGTGGACGCGTGCGCGAACGCGATGCACAGAAGGCGTTCGCTAAAACGAACGGCGCGGCGTGAAGCTGGCAAGGCGAAGTGTCGGGAGATGTGGCTGCTCACCAGAGTGCGCCGGAGTAGGTGGATCGGCAGGTGCGACGATCGACGGCGAAGCGTATTTGACCGAAGGCTAGGGTTTCACGTCGAGCGCCGGTGTGCAGCGATCGGGCTTCTCTTCTCGGCCGCAGTGTAGGCGACGCCGGGGTCCTCCGGTCCTTCCTCGATGACCACAACACCACGCCCGCCTCCTCGAGCTGCTGGTGGACGTCTAAGCCGACGGTGGCCGGCGATGGGTAGCTGGCGGCGATGGAGAAGAGAGGGGAGCGGCGGGGCGCCTCGGCCAGATCTGGAGAGGCCAGAAGAGAGCCGGGAGGGGGATAAAGCAGAGGGGAGAGGGAGGTGACGTGGGGAGGTGGGGTAGATGGAAAAGGTGGCTCGGCCACCTTTCCTCCTCCTTTCCTCACGTGCTCGGTCGGGCAGGCAGGGCAGGTGCAGCTGGGGCTGCCAGGTGGGGCAAGGGCGAGGCCAGAGAGGTGGTAGGATCGGTGGAGGGGCCCTTGTGGCATAGAGAGAAAAGAGAGAGGGAAGAGTAGCCTCGGGCTAGAGCTAGGATAGGAGGGGAGAGGGGGTATGGCTCGGGCTAGGGCTTGCTTGGGTGGGGTAGCTAGGTGGCATGGTGGGGCCAGCTAGGTGAGAGAGAGAGAGGCCGAGCGGGAGGGGGTCGACTTAGGGTTTAGGTGAGAGGGGGATGTGAGGGTGAGGGTTAGATGGGGGAGTGAGAGATGGTTTTCCTTTTGGCAAGCTCAGGCAAGACAAGATCAAACCAAGCTAGACCAAAAAGAGGGAGAGGTGGTGATATGATTTTAAGCAAGATCAAACAGATCAAGCCAAAAGGAGGAAGAGAGAGAGAGATGATCCACTCCAAATGCAAATAAAAACCAAAGCTAGAAAAAGATGGTTCTTGCATGGCCCATGCAAAACAATTAATGCCATGCTTATTTTGTGAAAACAAGATTATCACATGGCATTAAACTTAGGCATTCCCACAAGTGGAATAAAGCCAAGCCAAGAATTTAAAAGAAAGTCCCAAGTGGATTAAATGGAGATGATCCTATTTGAATACAAATGGGACATGCTAGTGTGTATGGGCCACTAGATGATTAATAGTCCCAAAAGTATCCCAACATGAGCTTCATTCCATAATAATCCATATGGAAGCTAGGGAAAAGGGGTCCACTCACAAGGCATGCAAAGGTGGCCATGTGGCTCTCATATATCAATAATGTGAAAACAACATGATGCCAAGATGAGAGCATGTGGAAAAGAATTGGGTCCATCCCAACCCACATGAGCTAGAGGTAAAACCAATAAGTGCCAAGCTCATATTTAGTTGGATGGTGGAATTACAAGGTGGTGAAAGAAAGATGGTGGAGTTAAATAAAAGATATGCCCCCAACTCAACTTGGGCATTTACACAATATATCAACAACCAAATACAATATCAAGAGGCAAATACAATTAATAATGCATATGAGATAAGAACCAAATGGAAAAGGGTTTTATATGATGCTCAAATGCAAGGAGGCATGATGACATGAGCATGATATAATGATGGTGTAACAATTATATATTTGAAGTAGCCATTATATTACTAGACCAAGTAGCATTACAATTGTTAGACAATTGGGATGCTACATGGATCCATATGTGGTTTGTGAAAAGAACACACATGCAATGATTCTGGTGGATCCATATGTTGTTTATGAAAAGAATAATCATGCAATAACACTGGTGGATCCATATGTGGTCTGTGAAAAGAACAAACATTTCAATGACACCTGTGGATCCATATGTGGTCTATGAAAAGAAACAGACATGCAATGACACTGGTCTTTCCATATGTGGTTTGAGAAAAGAACACACATGCAATGACACTAGTGGATCCATATGTGGTCTTTGAAAAGAAAACACATGCAATGAAATCTGGTTGATCCAAATGTGGTCTGTGAAAAGAACAGACATGCAATTACACTGGTGGATCCATATGTGTTCTGTGAAAAGAACAACCATTTCAATGACACTGGTGGATCCATATGTGGTATGTGAAAAGAACAGACATGCAATGAACACTGGTGGATCCATATGGGGTTTGTGAAAAGAACATACATGCAATGAACTCTAGTGGATCCATATGGGGTCTGTGAAAAGAACACACATGTAATGACACCGCTGGTTCCATATGTGGTCTGTGAAAAGAACACACATACAATGACACTGGTGGATCCATATGTGGTCTGTGAAAACAACACACATTCAATGACACTGGTGGATCCATATGTGGTGTGTGAGAAGAACACACATGCAATGACACTGGTGGATCCATATGTGGTTTGTGAAAAGAACACACATGCAATGACACTAGTGGATCCATATGTGGTCTTTGAAAATAAAACACATGCAATGAACTCTTCTTGATCCATATGTGGTCTGCGAAAAGAACAGACATGCAATGACACTGGTGGATCCATATGTGTTCTGTGAAAAGAACAACCATTTCAATGACACTAGTGGATCCATATGTGGTCTGTGAAAAGAACAGACATGCAATGAACTCTGGTGGATCCATATGGGGTTTGTGAAAAGAACATACATGCAATGAACTCTGGTGGATCCATATGGGGTCTGTGAAAAGAACACACATGCAATGACACCGCTGGTTCCATATGTGGTCTGTGAAAATAACACACATGCAATGACACTTGTGGATCCATATGTAGTCTGTGAAAAGAACACACATTCAATGATACTGGTGGATCCATATGTGGTCTATGAAAAGAACACACATGCAATGAACTCTGGTTGATCCATATGTGGTCTCTTAAAAGAACACACATGCAATGACACTGGTAGATCCATATGTGTTCTGTGAAAAGAACAAACATTTCAATGACACTGGTGGATCCATATGTGGTCTGTGAAAAGAACAGACATGCAATGACACTGGTCTTTCCATATGTGAATTATATATTTGAAGTAGCCATTATATTACTAGACCAAGTAGCATTACAATTGTTAGACAATTGGGATGCTACAACTCTCCCCCACTAAACAGGAATCTCGCCCCGAGATTCTAGGAAGAAGAAGAAGACTCAAACAGGGTAGGATACTTGGCACGGAGCTCATCTTCACGTTCCCAAGTGGCTTCATCAACGGAATGGTGCGACCACTGCACCTTGCAGAACTTGATGGACTTGTTGCGAGTCCTTCTTTCTGCGACTTCAAGGATTTTTGTGGGGTGTTCTTGATAAGACAGGTCTTCTTGGAGATTGATAAGCTCATTGTCCACGGTCCTGCCGGGATCCTTGAAGCACTTCTTGAGCTGCGAGATGTGGAAAACATCATGGACCTTGAGTTTTTCCGGGAGCTCAAGAGCATAAGCAACTTCTCCTCTTCTTCCACGAATTTTGAAAGGACCGATGTATCTAGGAGCCAGCTTTCCTTTGATACCAAAACGGTGCGTGCCTCTCATGGGAGTGACACGAAGGTAAACGAGATCACCAGGACATACTCCATGTCCGTGTGCTTCTGTCATAATTGCTCTTTCCGCGACTTTGAGCAATCCTCAGATTTTCAAGAATGATGTGAACCTTCTCCTCCGCTTGAGTCACAATGTCAGGGCCAAACAATATTCTTTCTCCTGCACCCGACCAACCAATCGGAGTTCTGCATTTGCGACCATAGAGAGCCTCAAATGGTGCCATCTATAAACTTTTCTGTAAGCTATTGTTGTAAGAGAATTCAGCATAAGGAAGACATTCTTCCCACTTCATGCCAAAAGAGATGACGCAAGCACGAAGCATATCCTCCAGAATCTGATTGATCCTTTCCACTTGTCCTTGCGATCGAGGGTGGTAAGTCAGGTGAAGTTCAACTTTGTTCCCAAAGCATTTTGGAAACTCTCCGTAACTTGGAAGTGAAGATGCTTCCACGTCCGAACTGATCTCAAGCGAACCCCATACAGAGAGACAATTGCTGATATAGAGCTCCGCCAACTGAATTGCAGAAATGGTTTCCTTGACGGGAAGAAGTGAGCCACTTTAGAAATCCTGTCAATGACAACAAAGATTGCATTGTTGCCCTTCTGCGACCTTTGGGAAACCAGTGATGAAGTCATCTCTACTTTCTCCCATTTCCATTCCGGGGGTTTCAATGGCTGTAGAAGACCGGAAGGTTTCGATGGACGCTTTCACTCTCGGCGACATCACACTCCGAGACATACTTGGCACAATATCGCTTCAAACCCGCCACCAATATTGTGTTTTCAAGTCCATGTACATCTTTGTGCTGCCAGTGGTGGATAGAAAGAATGTAATCATGCGCCTCCTTGAGAACTTGCTCTCTCAAACCCGGTAGTTCGAACAAACATCCGGTGTTCAAAGAAAAGCGTGCCTTGATCATCGACGTGGAAGGACTCATACTGAAGCTGAATCTGAGATGATCTTTCTTGTGTACGGATCACCAAGCTGAGAAGAGCGAACCTTTTCTTCCAAGAGAGGGGTTGCTAGAAGGTTCAGGAGATACCCTTGTTCCACAATTTCAAGGTTGAGCTGACGGAATTCCTCGCACAAGAGAGGCTGTTGTTCTTCCATCATGAGGTTGTTGACGTAAGCTTTGCGGCTGAGAGCATCGGCCATGACATTAGCTTTGCCCGGAGTGTAGTTGATGGTCAGATCGAAGTCATTGATTGCTTCAATCCATCTCCTCTGCCGAAGGTTGAGATCAGGCTGAGTGAAGATATACTTCAGACTCTTGTGATCAGAAAAGATTTCACAACGGTTGCCGAGCAAGTAATGCCTCCATACTTTCAAAGCAAAGACAATCGCATGAGCTCGAGGTCATGTGTAGGATAGTTGATCTCATGCGCCTTCAATCCGAGAGGCATAAGCAACAACTTGCTTTTCTTGCATGAGGACCGCACCCAATCCATGCAAAGAGGCGCACAAGATCCGAACGGCTTGGATGTATCCGGAGGAACCAAGACTGGTGTGGAAGTGAGCTTCTCTTTGAGTGTCTCAAAGCTTGCTTGACATGCAGGAGTCCAAAGGTATTTCTTGCCTTTCTTGAGGAGATCGGTAAGAGGCTTCACTATCTTCGAAAAGTTCTGAATGAAGCGACGGCAATAACTAGCCAAACCAAGGAAACTCCGCACTTCCTTGACATTGACAGGAGGAAGCCATTCAACAATTGTCTTCACAGTTTCCGGGTTGACTGCAATGCCCTTGGTGGAGATGACATGACCAAGATAGGTTACTTGAGGCAGCCAAAACTCACACTTGGAGAACTTTGCATACAAGCGATTCTCACGAAGCTTGTTTAGGACACACCGAAGGTGTTCTTCATGCTCTTCTTGTGACTTAGAATAGACTAGGATGTCATCCAGATAGACCACAACGAACTTATCAAGATACTCCATGAAAACCGAGTTCATGAGCCTCGAGAAGGTGGCAAAAAGTTGGTGAGACCGAAAGACATGACCGCAGTACTCATACAGCCATAGCGGGTGGTGAAAGCTGTCTTAGGAACATCTTCCTTACGAATCTTGATTTGGTGATAACCACTTCTCAAGTCAAGCTTAGAGAATACCACAGCCCAACTAGTGATCGAAGAGATCATTAATCCAAGTAAGGGATACTTATTCTTGATGGTTTTAGCATTGAGATCCCGATAGTCAACACAAAGTCTATCACCGTCTCGCTTCTTCACAAAGAGGGTTGGGCTACCCCAAGAAGAAGTACTATGCTGAATGAAACCCAACTTCTCTTGTTCATCAAGTCGACGCTTGAGTTCAGCCAACTCAGCAGACCCATCTTATAAGGCCGCTTGGAGATAGGAGCGTACCAGGTTCAAGCTCAATTACAAACTCAACCTCACGATCCGGAGGCATACCCGCAACTCTTCAGAAAGACATCCGAACTCACAGACCACCGAACACTCAATAGCTTCCATAGCATCAACATTCAGAGCCGCCAAAGAGAAAAGGATAGCGGAGTCGACTTGGAGAATAGACTATATGGCCTTCAGAATCTTCAGAAACCGGCGTTCAAAGACAATCAATCATAGCTGCATTTGCTGTCAACCAATCCATGCCCAAGATGACATCAATGTCGTAATTGCCCGTGGATTAAGGACGCCGAGAACGAAGAGCCACCAATCTCAATTTGATTGCCATGGCTGATATGAGCAGCCCTCATGTTTGACCAGAGATTGTACCACCGCATTTATGTGATAAAGGAACCTTATCCAGATCATGCTCTTGCGCAAACTTATGTGAAACAAAAGAATGCGAAGCACCGAATCAAACAAAACTCTTGCAGAACTGAGTTAACGGAAGCATACCCATCACAACTCGTGCATGCTCAGCTTTGACACGCTTGGCACGAAAGCAACAGAGACCCGGCTTGGTGTTGATGTTGAGAGCCCGAGGTGGTGGTGCACGAACCATAGGAGAGCTTGCCGCAGATCTTGGAGGTGGTGGAGGAAGAGCCTTGTTCTTCATCTGACAGCCCATTGATGCCCGTAGTTTCCACAAGTGTAACAAGCACCGTGGACGTGAGCAACGTGAGCTGTGTACTCGCCAGCGCCTGTGGTAGTGGTGGTTGTAGCCCCGGGAGCCGCAGTGAGGAAGTTTGCGGCCTTGCCGCAAGCTTGAAGGTCTTGGTGGAGCCGAGAGCGACGGGGTGTTAGGAACCCAAACACGACGCTTAGAAGGAGACATAGTGAAGAGCTTGCCGCATCACGGCTGTGTTTCTTTGACTCTCAAACACTTGCCTACTTGCCTCTTCCTGCAGAGTGTATGCTAAAGTTCCGTAAAAGACGCCGGCCTTGCATGTGTGATTGCATACTTAATCGATGCATTGAGCCCTTGCTCAACCTCTTTGCTTCTTCTTGTCATCGAGATCTCATCGCCACCATAACGAGAAAGGTTCATGAAGTTCTGATGTAGGTATTGACATTATCATTGCCCCGCTTGAGGTTGAGAAACACTTCCTTCATCCTCTCCATGACAATTTCGATGACATCGCTTTTGAAAGCTCCAAAGGAACTGTCCCCAAGTAGGCTGAAAACCGGGCAGTTTGCCTTCGTGTAATTCTCCCACCAGAGAGCTGCATCTCCTTCGAAGGTGAGTGGCACACTTTACCCATTCTTGCTCAGAACATCAGCGGTTGCCAAGAACCTTGACATCTCACGCAACCAATCATCAAGATCAAGTGGTTGATCGTAAACATCAAACTGCCGTGGGTTGAACTTCGTGAAGCTTTTGATGTCTCCTCGCTGGGAGGTGGAGGTAGCGAACAAACTCATTCCTCCCGACACTTTCTCAAACCGCTGGTTCTGTCAAGCATTGCTGCCAAGGCATTGGCGATGCTTGACAACGCTGCCCCGCTCAGGTTGTATGTCCTCCTCGTAACGGCGTGTTGGTGCCATCCTGTTATTGATATAAAACACAAGTCAGTACTATGATGGAGAATAATAATCCAAAATAGTACCAAGATGGAATTAATCAAGATTAAAGGATACAATTTACTAAGATGATATCAAAATATCAACGAAGTTCAAAGCACCTAGAAGATATTAAGCATATCGCACACGACTGAAAAGGAGTGTGGTACACAAATATATCAAAGAAATTTTTTCCACAAATTTCGGCATTAAAATACCAATAGATGCGCAAAATCACTTAACGAATCAAGATTAGTGACTCTACCAATTCAATATACAAGAGCGAATGATAAGAGTAGTGGTATGGTCGCGACTCCATCCCGCACTCAAATCATTACTCCGCACATGAATAAGTAAAACACATATCCCAACACCTTCTTCTCACGATGAACCTAAAGATTAGCAACTACGGAAACGAACACCCCAAACAAGATAACGTCGGATAACAAGGAGTAAGACAGATCGCTGGTATACAACGAATCGATAGATCGGCCGGTTTGCAAAAGCCTGTCGGTATGGAATGTACCAACAGTTGATAACCAAAGGCCGATAGAGATAACAACTTGGATGCAACAGATAGACAAGGGATTACACACACACACACACACACACAACCTATGGTACTACGGAATCCCAGAACACGTGAATCCTAGTTTAAATTTTTAAGAAGAGGATTGAAAACGATACACTTCCTTACCAGAAAAGGGTGGGTGGGTGGGTCAGAAGAAAAGTGGAAGCAGTCCTACTCTCGCGTTTTGTTTTTCCCTAGTATACATAACTACCAAAAATATTTGCTAGACGTACAACGACCATTTGGCTGAGACCCTCAAGGGCGGATGGCTCGATACCAATTGTAATTACCTCGGTGAATTACGCCCTAGTTACAAGCCCGGATGAACGAAATGGTTGAAATAGTATGGGGGCCCAAATGCCACTCACAGTAGACCTTTCGGCCGTCCAACCATTTCCAAACATCGACAAGAACGGGCGGCGTAATCGGCAAAGCGAAGGGATCAACTACATACACAAATGAGTATGTATGCAAGCCACCATACAACAAGACATCGAGCCATTCCATCTAAAAAAGAAAGGAATATAGCAACGCCCATACCAGCAAGATCCAAATATCCTAGATAGATATAATAGTTTAGGATATCTCCTCATACATCAATCAACAGAGTATCAGGCGGAAGCGGAAAACACAATCTGAGTACGGATAAGAAGCAAATTGGCATAAGATGCCCCATAAATAAGCAGATCACGCCCACAGATCTCACGGATCCCCATTCCTGGAATCTCTACACCGAATGATCGTTGCCCACATCGTCCGTCTCTTCCACCCAGTATCCATCTTGCGAGGGTACCTATTCATCTGAACCAATAATTTATCGTGTGAGACCCTAGGGTACTCAAAGAAGTCTTTATGCCGCTAAAGGGGACACAACCTAGGGTGACGAATTGCAGCAAAAGATAAACCCTAACAATTTATAGATATCGCTAACCATCCGCCTAACCAAAGATAGACGGATGTCCGTGAATTAATAACAACAAATATAACGGTAATCTTAACAGATCCATCCTCCTCCTCGCCACCGACGAGGAAGCGGACGAACAACCCCCATCCGCTGGCGTTTTATTATCCATTCCATGAGTGTTGCACTATTTACTAGTCGACACTTAGTAAAATTAGAAGCGTACTTTAGTTATTCTTGTCTATGATCGAGAAACTGCTCCAAGTCGCCCATAACCGCGACACGGCTTTGAAAGTTTTACACCAGGGTGCACAAATAGCAACACACACTGACATGCCTCGAAAACCAAATCAAAACCCAACGAGGCGCCACGACAAAGCGATCACAGATTCAGAAATATTTCAGGGGCCACCCCATTGAGCTACCCGAACGGTTAGCCGACCAGACGGCCTCAAGGTTTGTGGAGCCACCGTAAACGATCGGGAACCTGAAAGTGTGACTGGCTTGTCGACACAATAAAACGGTCACGACCTAAACAAAGACAGCAGTGCATTACCTCACACAATTTAATTAAAGCAAGAAAGCATGGCATAAGTACAGATAGTAATAAAACCTCAAACTAGTTTGTGGCCCCAAGAAATAAGAATGAATCAAGCTCGCTCAGGGGTTCATAAGCCTCCTGATGTGGATAGCGAATATTCAAGGAACAGGAATCAAGTACTGGGTCCTATGGGACACAAGTGAGCTGAAAAACCAAATAGCGAATATGGCTCACCGATGCCACTTTCATTAGTTATCCCATTACTACTCAAAGTTAAGTTGTTTAGGTACCTCGCTTCCATCGACACTCACAAACCCTACACATGTCGTTTCTACGACTCGCATGGCTCAAACAACTCCTGTAGTAATGGCTCATGGGATGGAGGAACAAACTTCGGTGGGGTTTAAAAGTAAAGGCTATGCAATGCTTGGGATTCAGTTTAATGCAATCGCGACTCAATGATGCAAGAATAAGATAGAGGCAATAGGTACTATATGTATGCAAGCATGTGGTAGTGCTTGCCTGGTAGCTCAGTTGAAGCGAGAGAAGGATCTGGGTGGTACTCCGGTTCTCTTGGTATATCCCCCGCCATTGCCTATTCAAGAAGAACCAAACAAACAAGGGCCAACATAAATAAAGTGCACAAGCATATGAATAAAATGCATCAAGCAAACAATCATGCCATGATGAATGATGCACAATTTGCATGGCAATCAAGTAGCATGGCATGGGTGAGGTGTGGGATACAAGAATAAATCATTTTATTGAGTTTTGGCCCCATTTTATCCTCATATTAGTTGCTGTATACTTTATATTTATATGATGCATGCTTCAAAACAAAACATGGAATGCATAAACAGAAAGGTCTCACGAGCTAATCATTTTAGACATATCATTTGTTAAATTTGGAGTTATAAAACAAAAGTTATTAATTAATTAAGGAAAAGGGCATTTATTGTAATTTTAATCAACTTAGAATTTTAAATGTTCAAAATATATTTTGAATGGCGATTTGAATTCCTCATATTTTCTGATTTCAAAACATATATTATTTGTATTATTTGGATTTATATTTTAAAAGATATTTAAAAACAGAATTAAATTTGAATTTGAATTAATTTTGAAAAGATTTGGATTTAAACAGATTACAGAAATACTTTTGTTACTTAGCTCAATTCTAGCCACGTGACGCCGACCAGGGGGTCATGCCGACCGGGCAACACACATTCAAAGTTTATCACCACTGCTCTGCATGAGTTTCTAGCCCCAAATGACAATGACAGTGGTTGGATGTGTGTGCCACAAGGCACATCGCACCTCAGACGCCAATGTTGCCAGAGGAGCGCTGGTTGATCAAACCGAAAGACTGGTACTTCTTGCAAAAGCCTACAGACGCCGATCGGTGGGCCTCGCTGTACCGCTGGTTAAGCATAAAGAGAGGCAGGCTATCTCAAATGACCAGCCAGACTGCTTCTTCTCCGCTTGACAGACGGGCGCGGCGGCAGTGGCTCGAACGCGACTGGGCGCTGGTACAGAGGCGGAACCACCACGGTGGCGGGTTTGCGGCGTGTTCTCGCGACAAGCAGACAAGGTTTCTTCGGCGAATCGCGGACGCTGCGGCGCCAACGCGATGCACGTATATGCTAAAACGTAACAAAGGCCCGTGAAGCTACAAGCGGCGGAAGGGTGTCCGGGAGATGTGGCTGCCACCAGAGTGCGCCGGTGTAGGTGGATCGGGCAGGTGCGACGATCGACGATGAAGCGCAGACCAAGGCTAGGGTTTCACGTCGGAGCTGCGGTGGTGCAGCACTGGGCTTCTCTTCTCGGTGGCACAGAGGCGACGCCGGGGTCCTCCGGTCCTTCCTCGACAACCACAACACCACGCCCGCCTCCTCGAGCTGCTGGTGGACGTCTAAGCCGACGGTGGCCGGCGATGGGTAGCTGGCGGCGATGGAGAAGAGAGGGAGGCCTGGGCGCCTCGGCCAGATCTAGAGAGGCCAGAAGAGAGCCGGGAGGGGGATAAAGCAGAGGGGAGAGGGAGGTGCCGTGGGGAGGTGGGGTAGATGGAAAAGGTGGCTCGGCCACCTTTCCTCCTCCTTTCCTCACGTGCTCGGTCGGGCAGGCAGGGCAGGTGCAGCTGGGGCTGCCAGGTGGGGCAAGGGCGAGTCCAGAGAGGTGGTAGGCTCGGTGGAGGGGCCCTTGTGGCATAGAGAGAAAAGAGAGAGGGAAGAGTAGCCTCGGGCTAGAGCTAGGATAGGAGGGGAGAGGGGGTATGGCTCGGGCTAGGGCTTGCTTGGGTGGGGTAGCTAGGTGGCATGGTGGGGCCAGCTAGGTGAGAGAGAGAGAGGCTGAGAGGGAGGGTAGACTTAGGGTTTAGGTGAGAGGGGGATGTGAGGGTTAGGGTTAGATGGGGGAGTGAGAGATGGTTTTCCTTTTGGCAAGCTCAGGCAAGACAAGATCAAACCAAGCTAGACCAAAAAGAGGGAGAGGTGGTGATATGATTTTAAGCAAGATCAAACAGATCAAGCCAAAAGGAGGAAGAGAGAGAGAGAGAGATGATCCACTCCAAATGCAAATAAAAACCAAAGCTAGAAAAAGATGGTTCTTGCATGGCCCATGCAAAACAATTAATGCCATGCTTATTTTGTGAAAACAAGATTATCACATGGCATTAAACTTAGGCATTCCCACAAGTGGAATAAAGCCAAGCCAAGAATTTAAAAGAAAGTCCCAAGTGGATTAAATGGAGATGATCCTATTTGAATACAAATGGGACATGCTAGTGTGTATGGGCCACTAGATGATTAATAGTCCCAAAAGTATCCCAACATGAGCTTCATTCCATAATAATCCATATGGAAGCTAGGGAAAAGGGGTCCACTCACAAGGCATGCAAAGGTGGCCATGTGGCTCTCATATATCAATAATGTGAAAACAACATGATGCCAAGATGAGAGCATGTGGAAAAGAATTGGGTCCATCCCAACCCACATGAGCTAGAGGTAAAACCAATAAGTGCCAAGCTCATATTTAGTTGGATGGTGGAATTACAAGGTGAAAGAAAGATGGTGGAGTTAAATAAAAGATATGCCCCCAACTCAACTTGGGCATTTACACAATATATCAACAACCAGATACAATATCAAGAGGCAAATACAATTAATAATGCATATGAGATAAGAACCAAATGGAAAAGGGTTTTATATGATGCTCAAATGCAAGGAGGCATGATGACATGAGCATGATATAATGATGGTGTAACAATTATATATTTGAAGTAGCCATTATATTACTAGACCAAGTAGCATTACAATTGTTAGACAATTGGGATGCTACATGGATCCATATGTGGTTTGTGAAAAGAACACACATGCAATGATTCTGGTGGATCCATATGTTGTTTATGAAAAGAATAATCATGCAATAACACTGGTGGATCCATATGTGGTCTGTGAAAAGAACAAACATTTCAATGACACTGGTGGATCCATATGTGGTCTATGAAAAGAACAGACATGCAATGACACTGGTCTTTCCATATGTGGTTTGAGAAAAGAACACACATGCAATGACACTAGTGGATCCATATGTGGTCTTTGAAAAGAAAACACATGCAATGAAATCTGGTTGATCCAAATGTGGTCTGTGAAAAGAACAGACATGCAATTACACTGTGGATCCATATGTGTTCTGTGAAAAGAACAACCATTTCAATGACACTGGTGGATCCATATGTGGTATGTGAAAAGAACAGACATGCAATGAACACTGGTGGATCCATATGGGGTTTGTGAAAAGAACATACATGCAATGAACTCTAGTGGATCCATATGGGGTCTGTGAAAAGAACACACATGTAATGACACCGCTGGTTCCATATGTGGTCTGTGAAAAGAACACACATACAATGACACTGGTGGATCCATATGTGGTCTGTGAAAACAACACACATTCAATGACACTGGTGGATCCATATGTGGTGTGTGAGAAGAACACACATGCAATGACACTGGTGGATCCATATGTGGTGAAAAGAACACACATGCAATGACACTAGTGGATCCATATGTGGTCTTTGAAAATAAAACACATGCAATGAACTCTTCTTGATCCATATGTGGTCTCATGAAAAGAATGTATATGCAATGACACTGGTGGATCCATATGTGTTCTGTGAAAAGAACAACCATTTCAATGACACTAGTGGATCCATATGTGGTCTGTGAAAAGAACAGACATGCAATGAACTCTGGTGGATCCATATGGGGTTTGTGAAAAGAACATACATGCAATGAACTCTGGTGGATCCATATGGGGTCTGTGAAAAGAACACACATGCAATGACACCGCTGGTTCCATATGTGGTCTGTGAAAATAACACACATGCAATGACACTTGTGGATCCATATGTAGTCTGTGAAAAGAACACACATTCAATGATACTGGTGGATCCATATGTGGTCTATGAAAAGAACACACATGCAATGAACTCTGGTTGATCCATATGTGGTCTCTTAAAAGAACACACATGCAATGACACTGGTAGATCCATATGTGTTCTGTGAAAAGAACAAACATTTCAATGACACTGGTGGATCCATATGTGGTCTGTGAAAAGAACAGACATGCAATGACACTGGTCTTTCCATATGTGGTGTGTGAAAAGAACACACATGCAATGACACTTGTGGATCCATATGTGGTTTGTGAAAAGAACACACATGCAATGACACTAGTGGATCCATATGTGGTCTTTGAAAAGAAAACACATGCAATGAACTCTTCTTGATCCATATGAGGTCTGTGAAAAGAACAGACATGCAATGACACTTGTGGATCCATATGTGTTCTGTGAAAAGAACAACCATTTCAATGACACTAGTGGATCCATATGTGGTCTGTGAAAAGAATGTATATGCAATGAACTCTGGTGGATCCATATGGGGTTTGTGAAAAGAACATACATGCAATGAACTCTGGTGGATCCATATGGGGTCTGTGAAAAGAACACACATGCAATGACACCACTGGTTCCATATGTGGTTTGTGAAAAGAACACACATGCAATGACACTGGTGGATCCATATGTGGTCTATGAAAAGAACACACATTCAATGACATTGGTGGATCCATATGTGGTTTGTGAAAAGAACACACATGCAATGACACTGGTGGATCCATATGTGGTCTATGAAAAGAACACACATTCAATGACATTGGTGGATTCATATGTGGTCTATGAAAAAACACACATGCAATGAACTCTGGTGGATCCATATGGGGTCTCTGAAAAGAACACACATTTCAATGACAATGGTGGATCCATATGGGGTCTATGAAAAGAACACACATGGAATGACTCTAGATGTGGTTAATGAAAAGAACACATATGAAATGACTCTAGCTATGCTTAATGAAAAGAACACAGATTGAATGAACTATGGTTGATCCATATGTGGTCTGTGAAAAGAACACACATGCAATGACAATGGTGGATACATATGTGGTCTGTGAAAAGAACAAACATTTCAATGACACTGGTGGATCCATATGTGGTTTGTGAAAAGAACGGACATGCAATGACACTGGTGGATCCATAAGTGGTGTGCGAAAAGAACATACATGCAATGACACAGGTGGATCCATATGTGGTTTGTGAAAGGAACACACACGCAATGACACTGGTGGATCCATATGTGGTCTGTGAAAAGAATAGACATGCAATGACACTGGCGGATCCAAATGTGGTCTATGAAAAGAACACACATGCAATGACACAGGTGGATCCATATGTGGTCTGTGAAAAGAACAAACAAGCAATGACACTGGTGGAGCCATATGTGGTCTATGAAAAGAACACACATGAAATGACTCTAGTTGTGGTTAATGAAAAGAACACACATGCAATGAACTCCGGTTGATCCATATGTGATCTGTGAAAAGAACACACATGCAATGACACTAGGGGATCCATATGTGGTGTGTGAAAAGAACAAACATTTCAATGTCACTGGTGGATCCATATGTGGTCTGTGAAAAGAATAGACATGCAATGACACTGGTCTTTCCATATCTGGTTTGTGAAAAGAACACACATGCAATGACACTAGTGGATCCATATGTGGTCTTTGAAAAGAAAACACATGCAATGAACTCTGGTTGATCCATATGTGGTCTGTGAAAAGAACAGACATGCAATGACACTGGTGGATCCATATGTGTTCTGTGAAAGAACAACCATTTCAATGACACTAGTGGATCCATATGTGGTCTGTGAAAAGAACAGACATGCAATGAACTCTGGTGGATCCATATGGGGTTTGTGAAAAGAACATACATGCAATGAACTCTGGTGGATCCATATGGGGTCTGTGAAAAGAACACACATGCAATGACACCACTGGTTCCATATGTGGTCTGTGAAAAGAACACACATGCAATGACACTGGTGGATCCATATGTGGTCTATGAAAAGAACACACATTCAATGACATTGGTGGATCCATATGTGGTCTATGAAAAGAACACACATGCAATGAACTCTGGTGGATCCATATGGGGTCTCTGAAAAGAACACACATTTCAATGACAATGGTGGATCCATATGGGGTCTATGAAAAGAACACACATGGAATGACTCTAGATGTGGTTAATGAAAAGAACACATATGAAATGACTCTAGCTATGCTTAATGAAAAGAACACAGATTGAATGAACTATGGTTGATCCATATGTGGTCTGTGAAAAGAACACACATGCAATGACAATGGTGGATACATATGTGGTCTGTGAAAAGAACAAACATTTCAATGACACTGGTGGATCCATATGTGGTTTGTGAAAAGAACGGACATGCAATGACACTGGTGGATCCATAAGTGGTGTGCGAAAAGAACATACATGCAATGACACAGGTGGATCCATATGTGGTTTGTGAAAAGAACACACACGCAATGACACTGGTGGATCCATAAGTGGTGTGCGAAAAGACATACATGCAATGACACAGGTGGATCCATATGTGGTTTGTGAAAAGAACACACACGCAATGACACTGGTGGATCCATATGTGGTCTGTGAAAAGAATAGACATGCAATGACACTGGCGGATCCAAATGTGGTCTGTGAAAAGAACACACATGCAATGACACTGGTGGATCCATATGTGGTCTGTGAAAAGAACAAACAAGCAATGACACTGGTGGATCCATATGTGGCCTATGAAAAGAACACACATGAAATGACTCTAGCTGTGGTTAATGAAAAGAACACACATGCAATGAACTCTGGTTGATCCATATGTGATCTGTGAAAAGAATACACATGCAATGATACTGGGGGATCCATATGTGGTCTGTGAAAAGAACAAACATTTCAATGACACTGGTGGATCCATATGTGGTCTGTGAAAAGAACAGACATGCAATGACACTGGTCTTTCCATATCTGGTTTGTGAAAAGAACACACATGCAATGACACTAGTGGATCCATATGTGGTCTTTGAAAAGAAAACACATGCAATGAACTCTGGTTGATCCATATGTGGTCTGTGAAAAGAACAGACATGCAATTACACTGGTGGATCCATATGTGTTCTGTGAAAATAACAACCATTTCAATGACACTGGTGGATCCATACATGGTCTGTGAAAAGAACAGACATGCAATGAACTCTGGTGGATCCATATGGGGTTTCTGAAAAAACATACATGCAATGAACTCTGGTGGATCCATATGGGGTCTGTGAAAAGAACACACATGCAATTACACCGGTGGTTCCATATGTGGTCTGTGAAAAGAACACACATGCAATAACACTGGTGGATCCATATGTGGTCTGTGAAAAGAACACACATTCAATGACACTGGTGGATCCATATGTGGTCTATGAAAAGAACGCACATGTAATGACCGGTTGATCCATATGGGGTCTCTGAAAAGAACACACATTTCAATGACAATGGTGGATCCATATGGGGTCTGTGAAAAGAACACACATCAAATGACTCTAGATGTGGTTAATGAAAAGAACACACATGAAATGACTCTAGCTGTGCTTAATGAAAAGAACACACATTCAATGAACTCTAGTTGATCCATATGTGGTCTGTGAAAAGAACACACATGCAATGACAATGGTGGATCCATATGTGGTCTGTGAAAAGAACAAACATTTCAATGACACTGGTGGATCCATATGTGGTCTATGAAAAGAACAGACATGCAATGACACTGGTGGATCCATATGTGGTGTGTGAAAAGAACATACATGCAATG
Organism: Avena insularis; assembly: GCA_023614405.1. NCBI lineage: Eukaryota > Viridiplantae > Streptophyta > Magnoliopsida > Poales > Poaceae > Avena > Avena insularis. Next base: position 275,800 of record JAJUPC010000436.1, read on the forward strand.
ACACAGGTGGATCCATATCTGGTTTGTGAAAAGAACACACATGCAATGACACTAGTGGATCCATATGTGGTTTGTGAAAAGAACACACATGCAATGATTCTGGTGGATCCATATGTTGTTTATGAAAAGAATAATCATGCAATAACACTGGTGGATCCATATGTGGTCTGTGAAAAGAACAAACATTTCAATGACACTGGTGGATCCATATGTGGTTTATGAAAAGAACAGACATGCAATGACACTGGTCTTTCCATATGTGGTTTGAGAAAAGAACACACATGCAATGACACTAGTGGATCCATATGTGGTATTTGAAAAGAAAACACATGCAATGAAATCTGGTTGATCCATATGTGGTCTGTGAAAAGAACAGACATGCAATTACACTGGTTGATCCATATGTGTTCTGTGAAAAGAACAACCATTTCAATGACACTGGTGGATCCATATGTGGTATGTGAAAAGAACAGACATGCAATGAACACTGGTGGATCCATATGGGGTTTGTGAAAAGAACATACATGCAATGAACTCTGGTTGATCCATATGGGGTCTGTGAAAAGAACACACATGCAATGACACCGCTGGTTCCATATGTGGTCTGTGAAAAGAACACACATGCAATGACACTGGTGGATCCATATGTGGTCTGTGAAAACAACACACATTCAATGACACTGGTGGATCCATATGTGGTGTGTGAGAAGAACACACATGCAATGACACTGGTGGATCCATATGTGGTTTGTGAAAAGAACACACATGCAATGACACTAGTGGATCCATATGTGGTCTTTGAAAAGAAAACACATGCAATGAACTCTTCTTGATCCATATGTGGTCATGTAAAAAGAATGTATATGCAATGACACTGGTGGATCCATATGTGTTCTGTGAAAAGAACAACCATTTCAATGACACTAGTGGATCCATATGTGGTCTGTGAAAAGAACAGACATGCAATGAACTCTGGTGGATCCATATGGGGTTTGTGAAAAGAACATACATGCAATGAACTCTGGTGGATCCATTTGGGGTCTGTGAAAATAACACACATGCAATGACACCGCTGGTTCCATATGTGGTCTGTGAAAATAACACACATGCAATGACACTTGTGGATCCATATGTAGTCTGTGAAAAGAACACACATTCAATGATACTGGTGGATCCATATGTGGTCTATGAAAAGAACACACATGCAATGAACTCTGGTGGATCCATATGGGGTCTCTGAAAAGAACACACATTTCAATGACAATGGTGGATCCATATGGGGTCTGTGAAAAGAACACACATGCAATGACTCTAGTGTTGGTTTTAGTATAAGAACACACATGAAATGACTCTAGATGTGGTTAACAAAAAGAACACGCATGAAATGACTCTAGCTATGCTTAATGAAAAGAACATACGTTCAATGAACTATGGTTGATCCATATGTGGTTTGTGAAAAGAACACACATGCAATGACAATGGCGGATCCATATGTGGTCTGTGAAAAGAACAAACATTTCAATGACACTAGTGGATCCATATGTGGTCTATGAAAAGAATAGACATGCAATGACACTGGTGGATCCATATGTGGTGTGTGAAAAGAACATACATGCAATGACATAGGTGGATCCATATGTGGTTTGTGAAAACAACACACATGCAATGACACTGCTGGATCCATATGTGGTCTATGAAAAGAATAGACATGCAATGAGACTGGAGGATCCAAATGTGGTCTGTGAAAAGAACACGCATGCAATGACACTGTTGGATCCATATGTGGTCTGTGAAAAGAACACACATGCAATGACACTGGTGGATCCATATGTGGTCTGTGAAAAGAACGGACATGCAATGACACTGGTGGATCCATATGTGGTGTGTGAAAAGAACATACATGCAATGACACAGGTAGATCCATATGTGGTTTGTGAAAAGAACACACACGCAATGACACTGGTGGATCCATATGTGGTCTGTGAAAAGAATAGACATGCAATGACACTGGTGGATCCAAATGTGGTCTGTGAAAAGAACACACATGCAATGACACTGGTGGATCCATATGTGGTCTGTGAAAAGAACAAACATTTCAATGACACTGGTGGATCCATATGTGGTCTCTCAAAATAACAAACATGCAATGACACTGGTCTTTCCATATGTGGTGTGTGAAAAGAACACACATGCAATGACACTTGTGGAACCATATGTGGTTTGTGAAAAGAACACACATGCAATGATACTAGTGGATCCATATGTGGTCTTTGAAAAGTAAACACATGCAATGAACTCTTCTTGATCCATATGAGGTCTGTGAAAAGAACAGACATGCAATGACACTGGTGGATCCATATGTGTTATGTGAAAAGAACAACCATTTCAATGACACTAGTGGATCCATATGTGGTCTGTGAAACGAACAGACATGCAATGAACTCTGGTGGATGCATATGGGGTCTGTGAAAAGAACACACATGCAATGACACCGCTGGTTCCATATGTGGTCTGTGAAAAGAACACACATGCAATGACACTTCTGGTTCCATATGTGGTCTATGAAAAGAACACACATTCAATGACACTGGTGGATCCATATGTGGTCTATGAAAATAACACACATGCAATGAACTCTAGTGGATCCATATGGGGTCTCTGAAAAGAACACACATTTCAATGACAATGGTGGATCCATATGGGGTCTGTGAAAAGAACACACATGAAATGACTCTAGATGTGGTTAATGAAAAGAACACACATGCAATGACACAGGTGGATCCATATGTGGTTTGTGAAAAGAACACACACGCAATGACACTTGTGGATCCATATGTGATCTGTGAAAAGAATAGACATCCAATGACACTGGCGGGTGCAAATGTGGTCTATGAAAAGAACACACATGCAATGACACAGGTGGATCCATATGTGGTCTGTGAAAAGAACAAACATGCAATGACACTGGTGGATCCATATGTGGTCTGTGAAAAGAACACACATGAAATGACTCTAGCTGTGGTTAATGAAAAGAACAGACATGCAATGAACTCTGGTTGATCCATATGTGGTCTGTGAAAAGAACACACATGCAATGACACTGGTGGATCCATATGTGGTCTGTGAAAAGAACAAACATTTCAATGACACTGGTGGATCCGTATGTGGTCTATGAAAAGAATAGACATGCAATGACACTGGTCTTTCCATATGTGGTTTGAGAAAAGAACACACATGCAATTACACTAGTGGATCCATATGTGGTCTTTGAAAAGAAAACACATGCAATGAACTCTAGTTGATCCATATGTGGTCTGTGAAAAGAACAGACATGCAATTACACTGGTGGATCCATATGTGTTCTGTGAAAAGAACAACCATTTCAATGACACTGGTGGATCCACATGTGGGCGGTGAAAAGAACAGACATGCAATGAACTCTGGTGGATCCATATGGGGTTTGTGAAAAGAACATACATGCAATGAACTCTGGTGGATCCATATGGGGTCTGTGAAAAGAACACACATGCAATGACACCGCTGGTTCCATATGTGGTATGTGAAAAGAACACATATGCAATGAAACTGGTGGATCCATATGTGGTCTGTGAAAACAACACACATTCAATGACACTTGTGAATCCATATGTGGTGTGTGAGAAGAACACACATGCAATGACACTGGTGGATCCATATGTGGTTTGTGAAAAGAACACGCATGCAATGACACTGGTGGATCCATATGTGGTATTTGAAAAGAAAACACATGCAATGAACTCTTCTTGATCCATATGTGGTCTGTGAAAAGAACATACATGCAATGACACTGGTGGATCCATATGTGTTCTGTGAAAAGAACAACCATTTCAATGACACTAGTGGATCCATATGTGGTCTATGAAAAGAACAGACATGCAATGAACTCTGGTGGATCCATATGGGGTTTGTGAAAAGAACATACATGCAATGAACTCTGGTGGATCCATATGGGGTCTGTGAAAAGAACACACATGCAATGACACCGTTGGTTCCATATGTGGTCTGTGAAAATAACACACATGCAATGACACTGGTGGATCCATATGTAGTCTGTGAAAAGAACACACATTCAATGATACTGGTGGATCCATATGTGGTCTATGAAAAGAATACACATGCAATGAACTCTGGTGGATCCATATGGGGTCTCTGAAAAGAAGACACATTTCAATGACAATGGTGGATCCATATGGGGTCTGTGAAAAGAACACACATGAAATGACTCTAGATGTGGTTAACGAAAAGAACACACATGAAATGACTCTAGCTGTGCTTAATGAAAAGAACATACATTCAATGAACTATGGTTGATCCATATGTGGTCTGTGAAAAGAACACACATGCAATGACATTGGTGGATCCATATGTGGTGTGTGAAAAGAACACACATGCAATGACACTGGTGGATCCATATGTGGTCTATGAAAAGAATAGACATGCAATGAGACTGGAGGATCCAAATGTGGTCTATGAAAAGAACACACATGCAATGACACTGGTGGATCCATATGTGGTCTGTGAAAAGAACACACATGCAATGACACTGGTGGATCCATATGTGGTCTGTGAAAAGAACAAACATGCAATGACACTGGTGGATCCATATGTGGTCTGTGAAAAGAACATACATGCAATGAACTCTGGTGGATCCATATGGGGTCTGTGAAAAGAACACACATGCAATGACACCGTTGGTTCCATATGTGGTCTGTGAAAATAACACACATGCAATGACACTGGTGGATCCATATGTAGTCTGTGAAAAGAACACACATTCAATGATACTGGTGGATCCATATGTGGTCTATGAAAAGAATACACATGCAATGAACTCTGGTGGATCCATATGGGGTCTCTGAAAAGAAGACACATTTCAATGACAATGGTGGATCCATATGGGGTCTGTGAAAAGAACACACATGAAATGACTCTAGATGTGGTTAACGAAAAGAACACACATGAAATGACTCTAGCTGTGCTTAATGAAAAGAACATACATTCAATGAACTATGGTTGATCCATATGTGGTCTGTGAAAAGAACACACATGCAATGACATTGGTGGATCCATATGTGGTTTGTGAAAAGAACACACATGCAATGACACTGGTGGATCCATATGTGGTCTATGAAAAGAATAGACATGCAATGAGACTGGAGGATCCAAATGTGGTCTATGAAAAGAACACACATGCAATGACACTGGTGGATCCATATGTGGTCTGTGAAAAGAACACACATGCAATGACACTGGTGGATCCATATGTGGTCTGTGAAAAGAACAAACATGCAATGACACTGGTGGATCCATATGTGGTCTGTGAAAAGAACACACATGCAATGACACTGGTGGATCCATATGTGGTCTGTGAAAAGAACAAACATGCAATGACACTGGTGGATCCATATGTGGTCTGTGAAAAGAACACACATGAAATGACTCTAGCTGTGGTTAATGAAAAGAACACACATGCAATGAACTCTGGTTGATCCATATGTGGTCTGTTAAAAGAACACACATGCAATGACACTGGTGGATCCATATGTGGTCTGTGAAAAGAACAAACATTTCAATGACACTGGTGGATCCATTTGTGGTCTGTGAAAAGAACAGACATGCAATGACACTGGTCTTTCCATATGTGGTGTGTGAAAAGAACTCACATGCAATGACACTTGTGGATCCATATGTGGTTTGTGAAAAGAACACACATGCAATGACACTAGTGGATCCATATGTGGTCTTTGAAAAGTAAACACATGCAATGAACTCTTCTTGATCCATATGAGGTCTGTGAAAAGAATAGACATGCAATGACACTGGTGGATCCATATGTGTTATATGAAAAGAACAACCATTTCAATGTCACTAGTGGATCCATATGTGGTCTATGAAAAGAACAGACATGCAATGAACTCTGGTGGATCGATATGGGGTTTGTGAAAAGAACATACATGCAATGAACCCTGGTGGATCCATATGGGGTCTGTGAAAAGAACACAGATGCAATGACACCGCTGGTTCCATATGTGGTCTGTGAAAAGAACACAAATGCAATGACACTGGTGGATCCATATGTGGTCTATGAAAAGAACACACATTCAATGACACTGGTGGATCCATATGTGGTCTATGAAAAGAACACACATGCAATGAACTCTAGTGGATCCATATGGGGTATCTGAAAAGAACACACATTTCAATGACAATGGAGGATCCATATGGGGTCTGTGAAAGGAACACACATGAAATGACTCTAGATGTGTTTAATGAAAAGAACACACATGAAATGACTCTAGATGCGCTTAATGAAAAGAACACACATTGAATGAACTATGGTTGATCCATATGTGGTCTGTGAAAAGAACACACATGCAATGACAATGGTGGATCCATATGTGGTCTGTGAAAAGAACAAACATTTCAATGACACTGGTGGATCCATATGTGGTCTGTGAAAAGAACGGACATGCAATGACACTGGTGGATCCATATTTGGTGTGCGAAAAGAACATACATGCAATGACACAGGTGGATCCATATGTGGTTTGTGAAAAGAACACAAACGCAATGACACTGGTGGATCCATATGTGGTCTGTGAAAAGAATAGACATGCAATTACACTGGCGGATCCAAATGTGGTCTGTGAAAAGAACACACATGCAATGACACTGGTGGATCCATATGTGGTCTGTGAAAAGAACAAACATGCAATGACACTGGTGGATCCATATGTGGTCTGTGAAAAGAACACACATGAAATGACTCTAGCTGTGGTTAATGAAAAGAACACACGTGCAATGAACTCTGGTTGATCCATATGTGGACTCTTAAAAGAACACAGATGCAATGACACTTGTGGATCCATATGTGTTCTGTGAAAAGAATAGACATGCAATGACACTGGCGGATCCAAATGTGGTCTGTGAAAAGAACACACATGCAATGCCACTGGTGGATCCATATGTGGTCTGTGAAAAGAACAAACATTTCAATGACACTGGTGGATCCATATGTGGTCTGTGAAAAGAACAGACATGCAATGACACTGGTCTTTCCATATGTGGTGTGTGAAAAGAACACACATGCAATGACACTTGCGGATCCATATGTGGTTTGTGAAAAGAACACACATGCAATGGCACTAGTGGATCCATATGTGGTCTTTGAAAAGTAAACACATGCAATGAACTCTTCTTGATCCATATGAGGTCTGTGAAAAGAACAGACATGCAATGACACTGGTGGATCCATATGTGTTATGTGAAAAGAACAACCATTTCAATGACACTAGTGGATCCATATGTGGTCTGTGAAAAGAACAGACATGCAATGAACTCTGGTGGATCCATATGGGTTTGTGAAAAGAACATACATGCAATGAACTCTGGTGGATCCATATGGGGTCTGTGAAAAGAACACACATGCAATGACACCGCTGGTTCCATATGTGGTCTGTGAAAAGAACACACATGCAATGACAATGGTGGATCCATATGTGGTCTATGAAAAGAACACACATTCAATGACACTTGTGGATCCATATGTGGTCTATGAAAAGAACACACATGCAATGAACTCTAGTGGATCCATATGGGGTCTCTGAAAAGAACACACATTTCAATGACAATGGTGGATCCATATGGGGTCTGTGAAAAGAACACACATGAAATGACTCTAGATGTGGTTAATGAAAAGAACACACATGAAATGACTCTAGCTGCGCTTAATGAAAAGAACACACATTGAATGAACTATGGTTGATCCATATGTGGTCTGTGAAAAGAACACACATGCAATGACAATGGTGGATCCATATGTGGTCTGTGAAAAGAACAAACATTTCAATGACACTGGTGGATCCATATGTGGTCTGTGAAAAGAACGGACATGCAATGACACTGGTGGATCCATATGTGGTGTGCGAAAAGAACATATATGCAATGACACAGGTGGATCCATATGTGGTTTGTGAAAAGAACACACACTCAATGACACTGGTGGATCCATATGTGGTCTGTGAAAAGAAGAGACATGCAATGACACTGGCGGATCCAAATGTGGTCTGTGAAAAGAACACACATGCAATGACACTGGTGGATCCATATGTGGTCTGTGAAAAGAACAAACATGCAATGACACTGGTGGATCCATATGTGGTCTGTGAAAAGAACACACATGAAATGACTCTAGCTGTGGTTAATGAAAAGAACACACATGCAATGAACTCTGGTTGATCCATATGTGGTCTCTTAAAAGAACACACATGCAATGACACTGGTGGATCTATATGTGTTCTGTGAAAATAACAAACATTTCAATGACACTAGTGGATCCATATGTGGTATGTGAAAAGAACAAACATGCAATGACACTGGTCTTTCCATTTGTGGTGTGTGAAAAGAACACACATGCAATGACACTTGTGGATCCATATGTGGTTTGTGAAAAGAACACACATGCAATGACACTAGTGGATCCATATGTGGTCTTTGAAAAGAAAACACATGCAATGAACTCTTCTTGATCCATATGAGGTCTGTGAAAAGAACAGACATGCAATGACACTGGTGGATCCATATGTGTTCTGTGAAAAGAACAACCATTTCAATGACACTAGTGGATCCATATGTGGTCTATGAAAAGAACAGACATGCAATGAACTCTGGTGGATCCATATGGGGTTTGTGAAAAGAACATACATGCAATGAACTCTTCTTGATCCATATGAGGTCTGTGAAAAGAACAGACATGCAATGACACTGGTGGATCCATATGTGTTCTGTGAAAAGAACAACCATTTCAATGACACTGGTGGATCCATATGTGGTCTGTGAAAAGAATGTATATGGAATGAACTCTGGTGGATCCATATGGGGTTTCTGAAAAAACATACATGCAATGAACTCTGGTGGATCCATATGGGGTCTGTGAAAAGAACACACATGCAATTACACCGGTGGTTCCATATGTGGTCTGTGAAAAGAACACACATGCAATAACACTGGTGGATCCATATGTGGTCTCTGAAAAGAACACACATTCAATGACACTGGTGGATCCATATGTGGTCTATGAAAAGAACACACATGTAATGGCTGGTGGATCCATATGGGGTCTCTGAAAAGAACACACATTTCAATGACAATGGTGGATCCATATGGGGTCTGTGAAAAGAACAAACATCAAATGAGTCTAGATGTGGTTAATGAAAAGAACACACATGAAATGACTCTAGCTGTGCTTAATGAAAAGAACACACATTCAATGAACTCTGGTTGATCCATATGTGGTCTGTGAAAAGAACACACATGCAATGACAATGGTGGATCCATATGTGGTCTGTGAAAAGAACAAACATTTAAATGACACTGGTGGTTCCATATGTGGTCTATGAAAAGAACAAACATGCAATGACACTGGTGGATCCATATGTGGTGTGTGAAAAGAACATACATGCAATGACACAGGTGGATCCATATCTGGTTTGTGAAAAGAACACACATGCAATGACACTAGTGGATCCATATGTGGTTTGTGAAAAGAACACACATGCAATGATTCTGGTGGATCCATATGTTGTTTATGAAAAGAATAATCATGCAATGACACTGGTGGATCCATATGTGGTCTGTGAAAAGAACAAACATTTCAATGACACTGGTGGATCCATATGTGGTCTATGAAAATAACAGACATGCAATGACACTTGTCTTTCCATATGTGGTTTGAGAAAAGAACACACACGAAATGACACTAGTGGATCCATATGTGGTCTTTGAAAAGAAAACACATGCAATGAACTCTTGTTGATCCATATGTGGTCTGTGAAAAGAACAGACATGCAATTACACTGGTGGATCCATATGTGTTCTGTGAAAAGAACAACCATTTCAATGACACTGGTGGATCCATTTGTGGTATGTGAAAAGAACAGACATGCAATGAACACTGGTGGATCCATATGGGGTTTGTGAAAAGAACATACATGCAATGAACTCTAGTGGATCCATATGGGGTCTGTGAAAAGAACACACATGCAATGACACCACTGGTTCCATATGTGGTATGTGAAAAGAACACACATGCAATGACACTGGTGGATCCATATGTGGTCTGTGAAAACAACACACATTCAATGACACTGGTGGATCCATATGTGGTGTGTGAGAAGAACACACATGCAATGACAGTGGTGGATCCATATGTGGTTTGTGAAAAGAACACACATGCAATGACACTAGTGGATCCATATGTGGTCTTTGAAAAGAAAACACATGCAATGAACTCTTCTTGATCCATATGTGGTCTGTGAAAAGAAGAGACATGCAATGACACTGGTGGATCCATATGTGTTCTATGAAAAGAACAACCATTTCAATGACACTAGTGGATCCATATGTGGTCTATGAAAAGAACAGACATGCAATGAACTCTGGTGGATCCATATGGGGTTTCTGAAAAAGAACATACATGCAATGAACTCTGGTGGATCCATATGGGGTCTATGAAAAGAACACACATGCAATGACACCGTGGTTCCATATGTGGTCTGTGAAAAGAACACACATGCAATGACACTGGTGGATCCATATGTAGTCTGTGAAAAGAACACACATTCAATGATACTGGTGGATCCATATGTGCTCTATGAAAAGAACACACATGCAATGAACTCTCGTGGATCCATATGGGGTCTCTGAAAAGAACACACATTTCAATGACAATGGTGGATCCATATGGGGTCTGTGAAAAGAACACACATGAAATGACTCTAAATGTGGTTAACAAAAACAACACGCATGAAATGACTCTAGTTGTGCTTAATGAAAAGAACATACATTCAATGAACTATGGTTGAGCCATATGTGGTCTGTGAAAAGAACACACATGCAATGACAATGGTGGATCCATATGTGGTCTGTGAAAAGAACAAACATTTCAATGACACTGGTGGATCCACATGTGGTCTGTGAAAAGAACAGACATGCAATGACACTGGTGGATCCATATGTGGTGTGTGAAAAGAACATACATGCAATGACATAGGTGGATCCATATGTGGTTTGTGAAAAGAACACACATGCACTGACACTGGTGGATCTATATGTGGTCTATGAAAAGAATAGACATGCAATGAGACTGGAGGATCCAAATGTGGTCTGTGAAAAGAACACACATGCAATGACACTGGTGGATCCATATGTGGTATGTGAAAAGAACACACATGCAATGACACTGGTGGATCCATATGTGGTCTGTGAAAAGAACGGACATGCAATGACACTGGTGGATCCATATGTGGTGTGCGAAAAGAACATACATGTGTAACATCCCTAAAATCATATTTCAAAACTCATTCATATCATCCTTGCATCCTTCATTCATTTAGGGTTTTTCTCAAAATCATTTAGAAGCATAAGCTTGTGCTATGATTTCAGTTGAGCAAATTTAACTCAATTAGCCATCACCCTTGAGACTTGAATGTTTAGGAACTTGTTTGCTTGCCTCCATTGTTGGAAAGTTTAGGTGTAAAGGTTTTACCAAAGTTTTCAACTTAGAAATAATTTAAAAACCCTATTTCAAACTTTTGCAAACCAGAGGCAAAGTCTCTGCTTGTATGAAGCCCAAGCTTGATCAAGCCCTTGCAAGGTAACCACATGGTTAAATGACTGATTTTGAAACCACAGTACCCTACAAAAATCCCCAGAATTGTTTGAATTCAAAAAGGTTTTGAATTCATATCAAAATCATTCCAGAAAATAGATTTAGAAAAGAAAAAGGGTTAAACAAAAGAAAAGGGTCACAAGGCCAAAGCTTCCGCCCAAAGAACTAAACGAGCCCAACAAGCCCACCCGGAGTTTTTTTTCTTCACGCTGAAAGACGACGCAATCAATGCATGCATTCACCTCCACCTCAAGACTACCGACGAGCGGCCTCCTCCACGCCGCATCGCTTTCCCCGAATCCTGCACGATCTCCGCCGCTGGCCGCTGCTACGTTGATACCGAGCTTAATTGGGCATTAATCCACGAAGCTTCGCCGAGCCTCGCTATAAGATCCTCTCCGCATGAGCATTTCCAAACACCTCGCCACTCCGCCACCAGTCGCCTCAATCAACCCCACACCAACGCAGACATGAGCCCACTCCGCGATCAATTCCGCGAGCCTCGTGTTCCTCCGCTCTCACTCTTGCTATCTGATTCAAGAGTCTTTGCGCACCTCCCGACCCCACTAGTTCATCCTCAGACGCCTGTGTCACGGTTCCACTCGACACCGCAAGCACCGGCGATGACACTGGCGACCAAATTCCATAAGTCCCGCGCCTTGCCTTTTCCTTCACACGAGCTTGTTCGCAGCTGCCTTGGCGATCTCCTAAACCTCCGGCTTGTGTTAGGGCGGCTTAACCTCGCAACGATTCGGCTAACGACCACCCGACGCCGCACAACTCCGACGAGCTCTCACCACATCCGAAGCGCCCACAATCCAAGACTACATCGAAGCTTCAGCAAGTTCGCGGATCTGGTAAGCACCTTCTTGTTTCGAAGATCTAGAACGCCGCCGCCACCGTAGCGCCGCCACGAGTGTGGTCAGGTGATTAGGAACGTTGATCTAGATCCCGTGGCGTAGAATAGAAGGAGGACGAAGAGGCACGCGATGCCCGAGCCAGATCTCATTTAGATCCTACGGCTGTGGAGCTCGATCCAAGGAACTGCACGCCGCCAAAGGAGGTTGCGACGCTGTGGTTAGGATGAATTCAAAACAGAATTTAAAACCGAATTAGATCCAAACTTCAAACCGCCATAACTTTTGAATGCCACGTTAGATTTCTGCAAACTTTATACCGCTGATTCAGTGAAACAAGACCTTTCTGAATATCCAATGTGTTTAGCAAATAGTAACCATTAGAATGACTTTATTTGTAGAAACTTGTTTAAGGCTATTTTGAGTATAGATTTAGTTTAGTATTTTGTTTTAGGGTTAAATAAGTTTAGTTGGCAAACTTGTGACTTGTTAAGTTTCTGTAAGCATGCACTTGCTTGGTAGAGTTTTCAAAATCAACACTTAGTAAATTCATGCATGCATGCATTCATATTATTTTTGATTGTATATGAATTGTGTGTAATTGTGTGCTACAACTTTGTGTGTAGAGTTTGCTAGTGATTGTGACTGTGAAGAGTGCTACTCTCCCCCTTACCAAGGCAAGTGATGCTTCATATCTTTTGTCCCATTATTTTCACTATGCATTAGTGTTTTTGCTAAGTAAATCTTGCATGGATTTTATTTTGCTAAGTATAGACTATGCTATGGGAAAACCTAGTAGATGAAACCTTAGTAGGATTTTCCTAAGTTAAGAATCCTATTACTATCAAGCTTAGCCTAGCTAATAGAAAACATGGGTAGAATATATTCACACTATGGAAAAATATTCTAAGTCTAAGGACTTATGTTTTGTTTAATAAAACAACTAAGTTAATGAATCACCTGGGTGGAAATGGAAGGAATGGTTTGTGTTGAGTGGTTCACAAGGCCATGGACTTGGCTTGTGTATCTCACTTGTGGATGGCCACCCAGGAACAAAGAGATTTGAGATGTCAAATGTTGAGAAGCTCCAAGTGCAACCACTTGGCAATATGGGCTCTGCCATGATCATATAGGTTGCTAGAACTTAGTCTCTTGGACAGTTGGTGGTAGAGGGAATGATAGGTTGGAGCGCGTCCATTTGACTAAGGAAAGGCTTCTGAAAGATCTTGTCTTGGGAAACCAAGTCTTGTGGGGAAAGTGCACCACCTCTGCAGAGTGTAAAACCTAAGTACTTAGCCATGTCCCTGGTAAAGGACAAGTTGAGCATCAAGACATGGAAGCTATCAAGAATCTCCTCATCCCAATTTCTAAGTTAAAATCTTGTGGGTGAACAAGGGTTAAAGGATCTTCAGTCTTTGATTGGTAGATGCCTTGGAAAGGATCTTCGCCTTGATTGGTAGATGCCTTGGGAAAGTTTTGTGCCAAACAAAAACTTAGTGTTTTCAAATGATAAGGAAAAATCTATTTTGAGCAATGCAAGCCTAAGCTCCACTTGGCCAAATGCATATAGTATTATAGTCCACTTTAAATAAGGTAAGGTATCACTTGCCAATACTATTCCAAAGTATTGACCCTGTGGTCGTAATTTGTAATGTTGCAAAGTTATCTGATGATGAATAGGAGTCATGAGTCTACACTCAACATGCTTGCTCGTGGCACATGAAGATGAAGACTTATGTTTATTTACTTATTCCATAAACTCTTGTATTAGGCCTTTGGCCCTGAGTTGTAAAAAGACTATGTTTTATCTCCGAATGAATGTAATAAACGACCTTTGTATCTGGTACTTCATCTTAAACTGTGGATGCTAGCATTGATCCAGTGGACTAGCATTGCAATCACAGGATCTTTTACTTTACAAAGGAGGGATCTTACAGATGGTATCGAGCATCGTGTTGCCTCAGGATTATGACCCTAGGATTGGAAACCACTAAGGAAAATTTTAACTACTTCTACACGGTTCACTCTTCTCAGAACTTTTCTAATCTTCTCATTCTCATCTCTATTTGTAGATGAACCCATCAACGGCCGTGAAGAGAGGACCACCATGACCATGACCTTGGATTGTGAGACCGAAGTTTCCCAAGATTCTCAAGGACCTCATGGAGACAATGGAAGCACATGGTGCAGCTGTGTACAAGGGCTTTCCAAAGGATGGAGGAAGGAGTGGAGTATTGGTGGGTGCAACTTCACTTGTACAAAAACAAGGAAGACAACCACAAAGAAAGAGGCTTCAGATGTACACCAACACTTTTATGCACACCACATTCTTTGAGTCACCCAGAGAAGCAGCTTTGAAGACTATCAAAGAACTAAGTTAGAGTCAAGTGTAATGCTCAACCTCCAAAAAGACTTAGAGAAGGAGAAGGAACATACCCAAGAGTTGGAAGTCACCAACCAAACCTTAAGGGGAGATATTATAGACTTAGTGATAGAAGCATGTGAACAAGATAGGCTGATTGCCTCTAGGAACATTGTGTTAGCCACTGTGATCCAGTGAGATAGGTTTGTGAACGCACTTCGTTAGTTGGACCACCACCTATCACCTTATTTTCCAAATGATACCTTAAATAAGTTTGAACCTTGGTTGATGTAATGGATTCATGTATGCATGACTTGTGTGATTTTTGTGTTCCATGGATATGTATGAATGTTGTCTTGTTTATTTTTTTTTAGTTGTGTTGTTCTAACTTTTGCAATCTTATAAATAGATGCCTATTGCCATCAGCACTGTTGAGGAGTTCCGTGTTACCCGCTTTGGTCCTCAGATCAGAGAGCTTACTACCTTGCTCGATCTCCTCTTCCCACCATTACGGTGCACCCACTCACCAAGTTTGAGAGGAAGGACCTCTGGGCTTCAAGGTGAACCAGCCAGACGCCAAATGAGTTTACTACGGAGGCCATCGCCTTCAAGCTTATGCACGATGACAGGAGAGAGGCATGGAGGTTGTCATGCAGACCCGATAGGACGATCGCTAGTCACTCCCCGAGGTTAGAGGCATTACTTCCACGCCTTCGTAGGCGGATGATGACGGAGAGTCCATCGACTTTGAGGACGACTCGAGGGCCACAGAGAGCCGAGCACGCCTGCATTCTCCGTGACTTAGAGACTCTTATTAGGCACGTGGATACCGACAGGACCAACGCCATGCTTAGCAATGACGAGCTTTAGGTGCAGCCGCAGAAGGACAAGCTCTTCAGCAGCAGACGAGGTAGTCAAGGAGATGGAGGCGAGTTCGAGACCCAAGACCGTAAGTTCAAGAGTCAAGAGAAACGGTCCGTGATAGGAACAAGAAGATTCGGACATGACCGAAGAACTGCAGTCCAAGGACTTCGAAGTTAGAGCAGCAGCAGACATGCGATTGAGAGACTTCGCTCCTGCAATAGGGCTCTCAAGGCCAAGATCGACTCCTTGACCACTACTATCGAGGAGAGCAAGACCGCAATGGAGAACGCAGGTCTTACCATTGTCGAGGAGGAGATTGATGCTTTTAGTAGACTTGACTACCCGCCATCTTTATTTACCGTATTTGTTATTTGTGAACTTATATTTGGACCATCCGACATGTGGATGGCTTGCCACTTGTGTGTTTTTACTTTGAGACTTTCGTTATCTTGTTGATGAACTTTTATCCTTGTGTTGCATGCTATGAGTTTGCTTGTGAGATGTATTGTGCATGAATCATGTAAGGGTATCTCATTCTTATCTCTATATGAATAAACCATGATGCCTCCCGTCACAAGAAACCCCAACCCCAACCCCAACAACATTACCCCTAAATGCAACATGATGAATGCGCAGTACGCCTTATGCAAATGATGATGACATTCATCCAAAACCAGAACAACAACAACCCCAATAACAACAACAATAACAACAACAACAACCCTCCGGGTTTTGATATGCTCACCAGATTTCTGCGTCTGAGGCTAGCTAAGTTCTCAGGAATGACTGATCCCATGGTGGCCAATGATTGGCTACATTCTGTGAACAAAGACTTAGTGACCGTAGGCTGCACGGATGCTGAAAAAGTCAGGTTCGCAGCTCATCTGTTGGAAGGACCAGCACGATGGTGGGACAACTTTCGATCACCACACCTATCGACGAGGTGACTTGGGCTATCTTTGAAGATGGCTTTCAGACTACTCATATCTCACCAGGATGATGAGCCTGAAAAAGGAGTTTCACAACTCAAGCAATACCACCATAGCGTGGTCAACATATGGAAGAGTTCAACAATCCATGCGCTATGCACCGATGAGGTTGACACGATGCCAAAAGAAAGGAAAAGTTTCGAAGGCTTGAATGATGAGCTAAATCTGCAATCGTCTCAGGTATATGTTCCAACTTATCACCGTCAGGTGACAAGGTCATATTGGAGAATAAAATGAAGCAAGTCGAGAGTAGAAAGAGGAAACACTGACAAGCTCAGATCGTTTACAAACGATCTCACTATGATGATAGTGTCACCAGATCCCACAAGCATGGGAAATTTAACAAGCACCAACCACAACCGTCATGACAACAAGCATCATCGTCATGACAATGATAAGTACAAGAATCACAAGAGTGGACATAAGAGCCACCATAGTGGAAGTGGAAGTGGAAGTAGAAACCAGCCTAAAATGTACATCAAAAGTCAAATGCTACAAATGCAAGAAGCTAGGGCATTATGCTAATGAGTGCCCTGAAAGAAAGTTGAAGGACCTAACAAACCCAATCCTTTTCGTAAAGGACAGGTTAACCACATCAATGTGGAGGAGGTCTATGAAGAGCCCGATGTCAAGCTGGTAAGTTCGACTCAATTCCATCTCAAAGATTTGTACTCTTTGACACCGGTGCATCTCATTCATTCATATCAAAAGCATTTGTTGATAGAAACGGGTTTGCATCGAAAACATTGGGTGTCCAATAAAAGTTAGCTCTCCGTGGAGATATGATAGTGAGTCTAGGATGTCGGGAAATAGTAATAGAGATTGGAAAACATAAGTTTCAAGTGAACATAATAATCCTAAATTCCAAAGGATTTGATGTAATATTGGGAATGGATTGGATGGATAAGTATGAGGGAGTATTAGATTGTGCCAATCGTGACTTGCACTCACAACCCTCAAGGTAAGAGGATAAAATTCAAGTCCAATTTTAAATCTAAAGGAAGTAAACCTAATTCTCTTAAAGGGTTAGTATGGACATCGTACAATTGTGTGTGAATATCCTGATGTGTTTCCTAAGAGTTACCGGAATGCCACCAGACAGAGATGTAGAGTTTATAATAGATTTGGTACCGTGTTCTCGACCAAGAGCAAAGAGGCCTTATAAAATGTCGGGCGACTAACTTAAGGAACTCAAGAAACAGCTTGGAGAACAATTGCGTAAAGGATTCATCCAGCCAAGTTCTTCATCTTGGGGAGCTCCAGTTTTGTTCGTAGAAAAGAGAGACAGAACTCAAAGATTATGCATAGATTACCATTCTCTCAACGAGGTAACCATCAAGAACAAATATCCTTTGCCAAGAATAAATGACTTGTTTGATCAACTAGAAGGAGCTTGTGTGTTCTCGGAGATTGATCTTCACGTGCTATTTTCAACTCAAGATAAGAGAACAAGACATACCTAAAACAGCATTCACCACAAGGTATGGATTGTATGAGTACACCGTGATGCCTTTTGGTTTAACCAACGCCCAAATTTACTTCATGAATATGATGAACAAAGTGTTCATGGAATTTCTCGACAAGTTCGTTGTCGTTTTCATCGATGACATCTTAGTCTACTCCAAGAGCAAGGAAGAGCATGAAAGACATCTACGCTTGATACTTGAGAAACTAAGGGAACATAAGCTTTATGCCAAATTCAAAGCAAGTGTGAGTTTTGGTTAGAGGAAGTTGATTTCTTGGTCACGCTATGACAAAAGATGGTGTAGCAATTGACCTCGCTAAAGTTTCAGCTGTGACAGAATGGGAATCTCCTAAGAACGTAAAATAGGTTCGTAGTTTTGGTCTAGCAGTTACTACGTAAGATTCATTGAAAAAATTTCAAAGGTTGCTAAACCAATGATGTAATTGTTAAAGAAAGATAAGAAATTTGCTTGGTCCGAAGGTTGTGAACTCAGCTTTCAAGAATTAAAGAAGAGGCTTGTGTCAAGACCACTGGGGTTTACCAGACTTGGAAAAGGATTTGAGGTATTGTGATGCTTCTCATCAAGGATTAGGTGTCGACTTATGCAAGGCGGAAAAGTTGTGGCTTATGCCTCGAGACAACTCAAAACTCATGAAGTAAACTATCCTACTCATGATTTAGAGTTAGTCATTGGCCATGCACTCAAAAACATGGAGACACTACCTTTGGGAAAATGTTGTGAAGTATTCACCGATCATAAGAGTTTGAAGTATATCTTCACCCGTATGAAATCAATATGAGACAAAGGAGATGGCTAGAACTTATCAAGGATTACGACTTGAGTTTGCAATACCATCCCGGTAAAGCAAATGTAGTAGCAGATGCTCTAAGTCGTAAGGCGCTTGTAAATGGTCTACCAAAGGTGAATTGCCGATGACTTGTGTAATCAATTCAAGGAACTCAAGTTGGAGATTGTGCCGTATGACATCTCATGTCTTTGGATGTTCAACCCACTGCTGGATAAGATTAAAGAAGCCCAAAGGATCGGATAAAGAAATCAAGAGATTAAGGAAAGGATTAGCGGGGAGAGCTAAAAGTTTCCACGTAGACGAACAAGGTACTTTATGGCATCGGAAACGATTTGTGTTCCACAAGATCCGAATTATGGAAACCGATTCTACAAGAAGCCCATAACTCTCCATATTCTATTCACCCGGAAACACCAAAATGTACATGGATATGAAAGAAAGATTTTGGTGGAACAACTCAAAAGGGACATCACCGAACACATTGCTTTGTGTGATGTGTGTAGTAGAGTGAAAGCGGAGCATCGGAAACCAGCAGGTTTGCTTCAACAAATGCCTATTCCTGAATGGAAGTGGGAAAATATTGGTATGGATTTCATTACCGGATTACCAAGGACCAGGTCAGGGTATGATTCCATATGGGTAGTAGTGGATCGCCTAACTAAAGTGGCTCATTTATACCCGAAGACAACTTATACCAAAGTGCCAAGTTAGCTTAATCTACATGAGCAGAATTGTAGGCCTTCACTGTGTACCTAAGAGTATTGTATCTGAGCAGAGGAACTCAGCCCACTTTCACTTTTGGAGAGACTTCACGAATCTTTAGGAATGAGGTTGGAATTCAACGCTTTTCATCCTCAAACTGATGGACAAATGTAAGGACTAATCAAATTTTGAAGACATGTTGAGGGCATGTGCCCTAGACTATGGAGCAAGTTGGGATGAAAGTCTCCGCTTTACGCAGTTCTCTTACAATAACAACACCAATCTAGCATTGGATGGCACCATTTGAGTTTCTACTGAAGGAAGTGTACCACCCCATTGCTATGGAATGGTGTGGGAGAAAGAAGTTTGTTTGGACCAGATCTTATCAAAGACGCCAAAGAAAAGGTCAAATTGGTTAGGGAAAAGCTACGCAGATTCTAAGCGTAGAGAAGTCACTCACGGTTGGGGATGATAGAGCTTATCTTAGAGTATCACTACTCGTGGAGTGAAAAGATTTGGAGTCAAAGGAAAGTTGGCACCAAGATATGTTGGACCATTCAACATTCTAAGTTGCAAGGAGAAGTTGTATATGAAATCTAATCGCCAAAGATCTTTATTAGCAATCCATAATGTTTTTCATGTGAGTCACCTAAGAAATGTCACCCGAAATGGAAGAATCTTCTTTGAAGGATACCATATCTTGGAAGAAGTTCAACTAGAAAGTTTATCTCACCTATGAAGAAAAGCCTGCCAAGATTCTTGAGACCGCAGAAAAGAGTCACAAGGACAAAACTATCAAGTTTTGCAAAGTACAATGGAATCATCATTCAAGAGGAAGCAACATGGAAAGAGAAGATGATCTTCGGAAGACCACCTCACCTATTTGTTAGTTAATCCGAATCTCGAGGGCTTAGATTCATCTTAAGGGGGTTATATTTGTAACATCCCTAAAATCATATTTCAAAACTCATTCATATCATCCTTGCATCCTTCATTCATTTAGGGTTTTTCTCAAAATCATTTAGAAGCATAAGCTTGTGCTATGATTTCATGTGAGCAAATTTAACTCAATTAGCCATCACCCTTGAGACTTGAATGTTTAGGAACTTGTTTGCTTGCCTCCATTGTTGGAAAGTTGAGGTGTAAAGGTTTGACCAAAGTTTTCAACTTAGAAATAATTTCAAAACCCTATTTCAAACTTTTGCAAACCAGAGGCAAAGTCTCTGCTTGTACAGCCCAAGCTTGATCAAGCCCTTGCAAGGTAACCACATGGTTAAATGACTGATTTTGAAACCACAGTACCCTACAAAAATCCCCAGAATTGTTTGAATTCAAAAAGGTTTTGAATTCATATCAAAATCATTCCAAAAAATAGATTTAGAAAAGAAAAAGGGTTAAACAAAGAAAAGGGTCACAAGGCTGAAAGCGCCCAAAGAACGAAATGAGCCCAACAAGCCCACCCGGGGAGTTTCCTTTTCTTATATCACGCGCGAAGACGCGAATCAGTCGGCCCGGCATGGACCCCACCTCCACCAAGACTTAATGACGAGGCCTCCTCCACGCCAAGATCGCCTTCCCCAATCACAAGACGTATCTCCGCCGCTGCGTTTAAAGTGATACCGAGCTTAATTGGGCATTAATCCATGAGCGTTTCCTGTCGAGCCTCGCTATAAGATCCGCCTCGCCAGCATTTCCCCAAACACTCGCCACCCGCCACCGGGCGCCTCAATCAACCCCACACCGCCGCATGGAGCCCACTCGCGATCAATTCCGTGAGCCTGTGTTCCTCTCGCCTCACTCTTGCTATCTCGATTCAGTGAGTCTTTGCACCTCGACCCCACTAGTTCATCTCAGACGCTTCAAAGTCGCCGGGTTCCACTCGACACCGCAAGCACCGACGACTGGATTCACGACCAAGAAATTCCGTAAGTCCCGCAGCGCTTTTGCCTTTTCTTCACAAAAGTTGTTCAAGAAGGTGCCTTGGCGCTCCTAAACCCTCTGTCTTGTGTTAGGCTGACGCGAACCTCGGCAACGACTTCGATAACGCACCACCCGACGCCGCACAACTCCGACGAGCTCTCTCACCACATCCGAGCGCCTCCACAATCCAAGACGCCGCCGAGTCAGCGGAACTTCACGGACTGGTAAGCACCTTCTTGTTTCAGGAAGATTCGAACACCGCCACCAGTCGAACGCGCCCGCCGCTACCGCGCGCCGCCTCGGCCCAGTGTGGTCAGGTGATTAGAACGCGATCTAGATCCCGTGGCGTAGAATAGAAGGAGGACGAAGAGGTACGCATGCTCGAGCCGCCGATCTCATTTAGATCCTATGGCTGTGAGCTCGATCCAAGTAACCGGCACGCCAGTCGCCCGGTGAGGTTCGCTGACTAGGGAATTCAAAACAGAATTTAAAACCGTAATTAGATCCAAACTTCAAACCGCCATAACTTTTGAATGCCACGTTAGATTTTGCAAACTTTATACCGCTGATTCATTGAAACAAGACCTTTCTGAATATCCAATGTGTTTAGCAAATAGTAACCATTAGAATTACTTTATTTGTAGAAACTTGTTTAAGGCTATTTTGAGTATAGATTTAGTTTAGTATTTTGTTTTAGGGTTAAATAAGTTTAGTTGGCAAACTTGTGACTTGTTAAGTTTCTGTAAGCATGCACTTGCTTGGTAGAGTTTTCAAAATCAACACTTAGTAAATTCATGCATGCATGCATTCATATTATTTTTGATTGTATATGAATTGTGTGTAATTGTGTGCTACAACTTTGTGTGTAGAGTTTGCTAGTGATTGTGACTGTGAAGAGTGCTACTCTCCTTACCAAGGCAAGTGATGCTTCATATCTTTTGTCCCATTATTTTCACTATGCATTAGTGTTTTTGCTAAGTAAATCTTGCATGGATTTTATTTTGCTAAGTATAGACTATGCTATGGGAAAACCTAGTAGATGAAACCTTAGTAGGATTTTCCTAAGTTAAGAATCCTATTACTATCAAGCTTATCCTAGCTAATAGAAAACATGGGTAGAATATATTCACACTATTGAAAAATATTCTAAGTCTAAGGACTTATGTTTTGTTTAATAAAACAACTAAGTTAATGAATCACCCGGTGGAAATGGAAGGAATGGTTTGTTGAGTGGTTCACAAGGCCATGGACTTGGTTTACCTTGTGTATCTCATGTGGATGGCCACCCAGAACAAAGAGATTTGAGATGTCAAATGTTGAGAAGCTCCAAGTGCAACCACTTGGCAATATGGGCTCTGCCATGATCATATAGGTTGCTAGAACTTAGTCTCTTGGACAGTTGGTGGTAGAGGGAATGATAGGTTGGAGCGCGTCCATTTGACTAAGGAAAGGCTTCTGAAAGATCTTGTCTTGGGAAACCAAGTCTTGTGGGGAAAGTGCACCACCTCTGCAGAGTGTAAAACCTAAGTACTTAGCCATGTCCCTGGTAAAGGACAATTTGAGCATCAAGACATGGAAGCTATCAAGAATCTCCTCATCCCAATTTCTAAGTTAAAATCTTGTGGGTGAACAAGGGTTAAAGGATCTTCAGTCTTTGATTGGTAGATGCCTTGGAAAGGATCTTCAGTCTTGATTGGTAGATGCCTTGGGAAAGTTTTGTGCCAAACAAAAACTTAGTGTTTTCAAATGATAAGGAAAATCTATTTTGAGCAATGCAAGCCTAAGCTCCACTTGGCCAAATGCATATAGTATTATAGTCCACTTTAAATAAGCTAAGGTATCACTTGCCAATAATATTCCAAAGTATTGGGCCTACATCCTCTGTATCGTGAGATCTTGTAATGTTGCGAGTTACTCCGATGATGAATGGAGTCATGAGTCTACACTCAACATGCTTGCCTGCGTGGCACATGAAGATGAAGACTTATGTTTATTTACTCATTCCATAAACTTCTGTATTAGGCCTTTGGC